>JADBHE010002197.1:0-11885 GCA_018136845.1 Heterotis niloticus
ACTCCGGCATCTTTAGTGGCCTGGCGCTGAGAGTCGTTGAAGTAGGCTGGCACGGTGATGACGGCATTGGACACTTTCTGTCCCAGGTAGGCTTCGGCGATCTCCTTCATTTTCACCAGGACCATGGAGGATATTTCTTCTGGGTAGAACGCTTTGGACTCTCCTTTGTACTCGACCTGAACTTTGGGTTTACCTCCATCGCCGATCACCTCGAAGGGCCAGTGTTTCATGTCGGACTGCACCACAGAGTCATCGAACTTCCTGCCGATCAGCCGCTTGGCATCGAAGATGGTGTTGCTTGGGTTCATGGCCACCTGGTTCTTGGCAGCATCTCCGACGAGCCTCTCGGTGTCTGTGAAGGCCACGTAACTCGGAGTGGTTCTGTTGCCCTGGTCGTTGGCGATGATCTCCACTTTTCCATGCTGGAACACCCCCACGCAGGAGTAGGTGGTGCCCAAGTCAATGCCGATGGACAGGCCTTTAGCTGACATTTTCAATATGCCCTTAAAATTCCAACAGTGAAAACAGATTAGGAACTTATGAACAAATTAACATTTTTCATCATAAACTAAAACTATCTCACACATCTGCATGTTTAGTTAAGTTACATTTGTCAAAAACACTAGTAAAAGACCGGATACATCTGTAATGTGATCGGTAAACAAACTTGCTAATGTAAATACTCATTCTAAAATGACCGATTACGAATGTTAAGCCATCTAGCCAAATAAAGTATTTGTACTTCATAAACATTATCTGTAACGTAAACGTTTGGAATCTGATTTTAACTTACAGATAAAAGCCCGATTCATTACTGGCAATAACATAAAGGAACATGTTTCCCTTATTTAACTTCTAAAATTATAACTACTTACAGAAACTTTGACAACCTCAAGGAAGTGATATTTCAAACAGATGACGGTCATCCTTACCTTCAGTTACTGTCTCTTCGTCCACGGAGTGAAGAATTTGTTGTTCTTCTTCTGCGTGTCGCGCTCAGTTGCTTCTTCACCGCACTTCGATTGCTTGACTATCTGCGGCTCCGCATCGTCCCGCTTTATATACAAATATCAGGTTTCTAGAAGAGTCAGGAGCTATCCAGACAGAGGCAGGACGAGGGCAGCCAGCCAATGGCAAAGTAGAACAGCAGCGAATGCGGCCAATAGTACAAGACCAGAACGGTGAAAATAGCCAATAGAAGAACGGCGAAGTCGAACCTTCGCGTTGCTTCCAGAAGCAACGAGGCTGTCCTGGAACGCGCGAGAACCAGCCTCATGTCGAAACTGAGGGAGGCGGGAAGTGAATCAGCAGTTTAACCAGTTGTTGCACCAAACAAATTAGCGATTATCTCGCTCCTAGGTGTAGCTGTTTTCATGCAAACCTTTTCCCGAGTTTCGAGAGAAAAAGCCTGCGGAAAAAGGCCGCGTTTTGGGCAGAGTAAGTCTTTGGTGGGACCGGCTTCAGAAGAAATAAAAACTTCGTACAGACTTGATAGAATGGGAATAGGACGCCCTCCGTGTTCGTACTGCTAAAACAGCTTGCCTTCCATCTTTCAGTTCTCAGCCCACAAGTTTACAACTTTTTTTCTGGTAGTGGAAGTCGTTTTTCAGAGACGTAGAAGGAAACAAACACTTCACCAAATAGGTTTGAAGAACATTTTATTTTCATTTACATGTTACCACCTTATATTAACGTTTATGTAGGGATCGTGCAGGAAAGACATCAAGACGCTATAATTTGAGCTTTACTAAGCGGACAGTAGCATTATTTATGTTAAACTTTACGAATCGCCATGGAAACGCTCCCTCTCCCCGAGTCTCGGGTCCGATCAGAATCGCCTCTATACTCAGGGCGCCAGAAGGACGCGGGCTTGAATCCCATGAACCGTTCGGCGCTAGTATATCTGATCAATTCATCATTTCGGACCCGCGCACTGCGGGGATGGGGGTTTACACGGGCCTCAAAGCAGAGAGACGAGCGCACAACGCCAGGCGGCTCGCGCGTGCAGTTCTTATCACCTCAGAACCGGAGGGAGGCCGCGACCCCCGGCCTGATCAAATAAGATCAACGTGTAGATTTTTTTTTTTTTACATGCACCTTCACACAACTTTCTCCCTCTCACTCATACTCAGACATACGCACACTCGTTCTCACTCGCATTTCACTCACAAACACACTCACCTCCTCACCACCAAACACTCACTCTCATACTGTACTTCCGGCGCGGGCCGGTTATTTAAACGTGGACGCGCTGCATTATGGGTACGCACAACTGAAACAAAAATTAAGCGCGCCCTCCGATGGATATAGATGGAACCTTGGGTGTCGGGCACAACTACAGCGATGTGTTCGGTACGAAAACCGGCCGAAATAACAATAAAAAAGCAATTTTTACTATTAATAAACATGCACGCACACAGTGTACTCGCACATATTACTGTGATCCAGTGGGAAAATTTCAGGAATGGATGGATACAGAGCAAAAATTTCTGATACTGATTGGCATCAACATTTATTTATATAGCACATTTTCATACAACAATGTAGCTTGGAGTGCTTTACAAGAGTTACAAGAAGAGAAAAACACTTAAGATTAGGCAATAATAAAGAATAAGTAACAATAAAACAAGGTAAGATCAGATAGCTGGGAAGACAAAAAAAAAAAAAAACTAACAAAAAAAATGCCGGTTAGGCTGGGGAAAAAAATCTGCAGGGGTGCCAAGGCAAAAAGACCACCCAGCCCCCACTGGGCATTCTACCTAACATAAAAGTTTCTAACTCAGTCCTCTTTGTTTTCATGCTTCACATGATGAAGTTGGTCTTGTTCACAGCTGACACCTGCTATCATTCCATCATTTGGTGTGAAGATTGGCAGTCAGCACAAATCACATAACTTTCTTGCAGTGAATAATACAGAATTTTTAACTGCCTGTGATGCCAAAGAGTGTAAAGAGATAAAAGATATACTTGAATATAGAAGACTTAGGAACACAAAGGATTAAACCCAGGACCACATGCAGGTAAAGCATGCACTCAACCAAAAAGCCACGTAGCCCATTATAGTCCACTTGACATAAGAACAGGACTAGTACAAACGTGGATTTGTAGTTTTACTAGAAAACATGAAGATGCTGGGGATTGAACCCAGAACCCCATGCATGCAAAGCATATGCTCTACAACTGAGCTACATCCCCTAACGTTCACTACTGCCCGTTGACCACTCAAGGCTTCAGTCTTTGGTGGCACAACTTAATCTTGCAGACTGAGCAATTGAACAAACCAGGAAATCCCAGCTGCAGAGGTTCTTGGATGATGGATCCTGTTGTAAAACACAATATGAATGCCTGTGGGCTTTGCAGCAGTAGTGCCGAAACCTGAAGTGTAGCTGCCGTGCAGTGACACCCCTGACGTTGAGAGGTGGCGTTCAGCTGCATGTTTTTTAACATGCATGTCTTGGCAAGATAGTGGTTGCAGGAGGGTTTACAAGGGGCAGCAGAAACTTAGCACTGATAGGAAGTCCAGGTAGAAACTAAATTCCATCCACAACTGGTTCCTACGCCAATCAATGTTCAGTCTGAAGATGGATGGAGACATCACCTATGTTCCATTGCTGAAGTGGCCACAGGCGTGACAGTAGGTTAGGTGTATTAAATTCATTTTCTAATTACGATATTTTCAACTTATGATGGGTTTATCAGAACTTAAAAGGAACCATCTGTACTGTGATTCCTGGTTTTACACTTAATACTATCAACATCTACATACAGCACCTTAAGTAGTTCGTCAGATTCTTCAGTCAGTAAAGCTTATGAATACATGTGGACTTTTTATCATTTTTTTGCTGCTGAGAAGTTGCACCAAACAGCAGAGTTGAAGGTTGCACTTAACAGAAGAACAGAAATAAATTCCTGGGATTAAGATTAACTAAACAGAACATCAAGAAGACACAAAGAATTGAACCCAGGGCCTCACGCATGTGCTCTACCACTGACCTACATGACCCGCCCTTCTTAAATACTTGTTGACCAGGCAACACTTCAGTCCTCAGTGGCATGACTTAGTATTGAAATTGAAATTAACTCTGTTTTCAGATGGTTATAGGCACAAGATACCAAACAAGTTAAGCAACTGAACAAGCCAGCAAAGTCCCAGAAGCTTTGCTGTCCACATGAAAACACTGGTTTCTAACACCAACTCACAGGTTTTGACAACAGCACACACCTGACCACTGAGCTGCATCACCACAGGTGCTGGACCTGGAGTGTGACACAACCTTCCGAGACCAACTGTGCTTTTCAGGGATCCCAGGTAAAACCATGTGAACTGTTCAACAATTTATGAAACTGAATCATTGCAGCAAAGAGTGTAATTGGAAATTATGTGGAGTCAATAAATATTTGATGTGTTTAAAAGCTCTAACCATCATATAAGTCAGAGACTCCAGCATTTAGCTGAATTCTGTTATAATCTGGACTGTGCAATTGCTCTCACTTACAGATGCGTAACTATAAAGGCTTGAAAAGGCTGGGGACTGAAGCCATGTGTCTTACCACTGAGCTACACCCTAAGTGGCAAGCAATTGGTGAGGTTCTTGGGTGATGGATCCTGTTGTAAAATGCAATATGAATGCCTGTGGACTTCTCATGAAATTTGGCTGCTGAGGAGTTGGTGCAAACAGTCAAGTTAGAGGCTGCACTTGACATAACAGCAATGGGGCACATTTTTGGGAATACAGACAGTTAAGCATAACAACATGGAGATGCTGGGGATTGAACCCAGGACCTCATACATGCAAAGCATGCGCTCTACCACTGAGCTACATCCCCTCTGTTTCTCTACTGCTGGTTGACCACTGAAGGCTTCAATTCTCGGTGGCACAAGTCTTCAATCACTTCAGTTCAAGGTGGTTTCAACTGGCTACAGGTGGAGGAAACCTTGCAGATTGAGCAATTGAACAAACCACCAAATCCCAAAAGCAGCGTGATGATGAAGACTCATTTGTGATTTGGGAAGAAGGTAGCAGACCTCAATTTGCTTTTTATGCTGTGTTTATCTTTCTTTCAGCAAGGCTAGGACTAAGCTGCAGCAGGAGTGCCGAAACCTGAAATGTAGCTGCCGTGCAGTGACATCGCTGAAGCTGAGAGGTGGCGTTCAGCTGCATGTTTTTTAATCGATTTTTCAGGAAACCGTTTGTTGCGTCAATCTAGGACACTGCTGTTATTACTGAACTCCTGGGTGCTGAAACTCAAAAGGGAGGCATGGACAGGGATCGAACCTATGATTTTCTGTTTACAAGACAGAGGCCTTACCACTTGGCCACCATGCCTGAAATGTTAAGCTACTTTTCCAAGTAACAGAGGTAAAATATTGTAATTAACACTGATTTTACATTGACTTTCATGCTTCTACTATAAGACGACATCACGATGCTAAGAAAGAAGTTAAGGACTCAAGGTCAACACTTGGTTTGATGATACTGGGAATTGTATCTAAAACTGCATTTGGAGTTTCCCACAGTTGTGCTACTATCTTTCTCAGTTGCACCAGAAACAGCGCTTGTGTTTTACCACTGAGCTATAACTCCACAGGCAACTTTTTTTCAGTAGTTTGCAGGGTTTTGTGCCAAGCACCACACAAATACCTGCAGACTTTTCATTAAGGCCAAGGTGAGAGTTTCACTTAACACAAGAACAAGGTCCTGACCTTAAAGTCAAATTAATGGAACACCCTAGAGATGCAACCCAGATGCTACCCTTGCATGCTGCTCACTGTTTCAACATTTGATGGCCATTTTAAACATTTGTTTTCTTTTTAAATAAAACATATTTAAACAGGCTTGAGTGAAAATGATTTACCAAGTGGTGAGGTTCTTAACAACCTGGTGGACGATGAACGTGCCAGTGGGATTCATCGTAACAACAACCCTGTGAAGAATGAACTTCCAGGAAGTGAAGTCATACAGGTTTGGCTCCGCCTACAATATTAGGAAGCCATTTCTAGCATTTAGTAAATGTACAAATATATGTATAAATTATGAATTTAACAGTTTGTAAAATCTTAAATCTTTTTTGGTTATCTGTAGTTTGTTCACATTTGAAGTAGTACTGAAATATGCCAATAAGAAACACATGGACCACCAGTGGTGAGTTTCGTCTCCTGGCAACCGTGCGATAAACATTTGAAGACTGAATTAGTGTCATAATCCTACGTTTCACACACATCTGACGTTGGAAAATGGAATACAAGCCGGACCCTTTTCTGCCACTCGAGTCCAAAAATGACTACTCAGTTGAAGGAGAGAGTCAGGTAAACATTGTACTTATACATGTTTTATGTCACCAAGGACTAAGTGACACATCCTGTCTAACAAGTACATGGTATTTATAAAAAAGTAATCCACATTCCTCTATAATCTCAATCTTCAAATTTTACGTTGGTCTCAATCAACAGGAGGTGCCTTCCAGCAAACCTCAGTATCTAGTCCAAAAGCAGCGGCCATGGGATCGCCTGCATGAAGAAGCAACCCTATCCAGCAGCAGACGCCACTATTTACACTTTGATCCGGAGGTGGGTGCCCTACTAACCTTGTTCCTCATGTCTATTACTGAGCAAAAAGTACATCCTCACTCCTGTTATAAGAAAAGGGTAGAGTAAGCAGCACATTGTGTCTGGTGATGCTGCAGCCAGGGGTCTTTCATGTTTAGGCTCCAAAAGACAGTCTGGATTTACACCTGAAGGCTGCCTATGATCACCACCAAGACTTCCTGTGGAACAAGAGCCAGACACTGCTTCAGAAAGAAACCTTCACTGAGGACCATGGGTTACTGTGTCAAATTATTTTTATTTTTTCATTAAATGCTTTCACAGAAATTTAAATTCAAATTTTCTAAAATTTACTCTCATTCCACATAAGAATTTAATGCTATGCTAGTAGTATAAATGAATGTGCAGAAAGTGATTTAAAAAGTTAGAGATGTTCTGTTCCAAGCTGAAAAACTGGCTGTGATAATGAATGCTAAATCCAACATTTCTTGAAGCATCTATGCATGTCTAAAGTTTTTCACGTTTAACGTATGTAACCAAAACTGAACCATCTAGGAGGACGTTAAAGAACAGAGTGAAGGAAAAGCCACCTGACCGTGGCATTGAGAACGTAAAGCTGCGCATGTGGATTGACCCTCACAAGTCATCAATTTATAGCATTAAAGGACCGATCGGTGAGAACAGCATGACATTCCAGCACTGAAGCATATTCACATTAGGTTTACCCCCTTTAAACACTACTGCATATTAACCAGGGCACTTAACCACTCATTCAATTGTGGACATTTTCAATAAAACTGCAAGGTACAGAAGACACGCAAGTTGTTTCTGACAAATTTGTCTGCTAGTAAGAAAGAAAAATAGCGTGAGGATGAGCGATGTGGCTGTTGGGAACCACGGTAATCTGAAGTGTTGAGACAGTAAGAGCCAAAGGATTTCTTCTAATAACAGTGGAAGGCAGTTTCCATGGAAGAGTCCTACTCAGCTAGAAAAACAACCAGTAAAAAGCTTAATAGTTATATTTGGGCTGTGGCAAATGTTGGCTTTCCTTTTTGTGCTGCACAAATCATCCATTGTGATCATCTGTTGCCTTTAAACATTCTTCCTCCTAAGCATTCATTCTTTTCATACAGTTTTGTAAATGTTTTATATACTTCTACTTCATATAAACATTCATCCATTCATTTTCATAACTTATCACTTATCTGGAGCAGGGTTATGACAGTTCAGAGACTTTAAACATTACAATTGGAAGTATGCTTTTACATATTTTCTATATTATTAGGTAAGGCATTAAGATCACTGATCCTGCTGAGCAGAAATGTGTACAGATTTTTAAACCATCAGATCTTCTCTGTAGAACTGAAATAGAAAGTCCATACAAGCTGCAGCCAGACAAGATCAGAAGTGAAACCCTCCAGCTTAGAAAATGCATGAATCATGTCCTCCTGAAACTTAACCATTCATTTGTCCGCTATAGAGGCCATTTCAGTGTATCTATTCCTCAAACTGTAAATGCTACTGTGTTGAGTTATAAAGCACCTTACAGGTGGCATTCTATGCTTTAACAGCCTTCAAGAAATGAAATATATCAAATAAATCTGATAATTATTTTTTTTCTGGGCATGGAAAGTGTATGTAGAAACAACTGAATTTGAAATTTGCCATGTTTCTATTTTTTAATTTCATGCCCTTTTTTTGTTTCTTTTGCCCATACTTGTGCACTGCATTTATGCTGACCTGTTAACATCATGTTGTCTTTTTCCAGAGAGCCATCACGGTGCCACCACTAACAGGGGCTACTCCCGGAAGCAGGATGGTGGATTTTATGCCATCTGACCTTACCACTACCTAATACCATCCATTTCTATATCAATAAACTTTTATTTTAAAAGAGGTGCAAAATCTCACTCACCTGGCCTGAAAGATGTGATCCAGACCCCAGCATGATTTCCTTACCACTGGAGTGCTGCCAGGCTACGTGTTCCACACTACACTGTCAATCATCTCAGTACCTGACAGGTATAGATGGGAACTGAAGGGTATTGATGGGTATAGATACCCATTTAGTATAAATGCAGTACATGAAACTGGTGAGGACTGGTTTGAAATGGATGAGCAGTGCATAGAGAAATGGACCAGAAACCTGAATGGATTCATATAATAAATGAACAGAGGAATAATATCTGCATCTTCCTCCATTCCCAGTATGACAGAATGAAATAACAAAAAAGAGAACTTGCAAAAAAACATAACGGAAAGAGATGGGTAAAAAGAAGGGAGTAAAAAAATGTGTTTAATGAGCACGTCTTTAGAACAGACGTAAGGGAAACATATTTGTTTAATAAGTTTCATAACTTAGCAGTTGTACAAAATATAGTCACATTTTAAAAACATTTTTTGCACTTTATTTTACTTCAAAAGCATACATTATAAAGGCAAAGTTTGCAACAAGCTAAGGGCAGAGTTTAGAATAGTTTTCTGAAATGGAGGCTATTAGCTAGATCTTTAAAGGAGGTTTAGAAATGTCCCTGGTCACCAAAGTCTATCTCCAGCTGTGTCTCCATGGACCTTTAACCGCAACACAGTTGAACCGTTTTCACTGACTCAGTCTGTCCAGTATTTAACTGCTCTTTGTGTTCACTCTGGTGCAGAAGTCAGCTGTATCTTCTGCTCCTGAATGGTGCGAGCTATCTGTCACTCTGCTTCCTTGACGTCTTCCCCAGCTTCCTTTAAATACAAATTATTTTTTATATAATGAACACATATGAAAGGAATCGACTGTCTGCACCAGTATTGTCATGTAAATTTTATTAGCATAGTCCATTGTCATAACTGAACACAAAAACACCAACTTCACATATTTTTACTTTTGCCAATCGACAGCAACATAGTTCTCTGTCGGAAATATTTCTCAGAGAAACTCTGAAACATTTTTAAGTAATTTGTCACAGTATACCATACCACCATCAGCAGGTAACAATGTATACAAAATTAATGAAAGAAAACAACCACAAAATGTGAGAAATTTATACATAAAAATCTGCAGTATTTATAAGAAGTCTGCTGACCTTAATCCACCTCTTCAATGGTGGGTCCCTGAGAACTGGACCCAGCTGTTGACCTCACCTCGGTTATTGGTTATAGCTCGGTTATCGCCACGGCAGTTTATATTCCGCCTCATGCAGACGTTGGCACAGCCCTGTCTGAACTACACGAGGCACTCAGCACCACTCAACACAAGCACCTGGACGCAGCAACCATAGTGGTGGGGGACTTTAATAAAACAAACCTCGGACAAGTCATGCTGGACTTCTACCAACATGTCGCGTGCACGACTAGAGGGGACAACACACTGGACCACTGCTACATGCCGTACAAGCAGGGCTACAAAGCTGTTCCACAGCCGGCATTTGGGAGGTCAGACCACGACACTGTTTTCCTCGTGCCGGCTTACAAACAAAAGTCTCGTCTTGAGGCTCCGGCCACGAGGGAGGTAAAGCGCTGGTCTGCCCAATCGGAAGCCGCGCTACAGGACGCGCTCGATGACGTCGACTGGGTCGTGTTCAGGACAAGTTCGGGCGGCATCGACGAGTTCGCGGAGGTTGCGGTCAGCTTTGTTAGCATGCTGGAAGACAACATTGTCCCCACGGTTAAAATTAAGAGCCATGCCAACCAAAAACCGTAGGTCGATGGAACAGTCCCCAAAGCAGTGAATGCGCGCTCTGCTGCGTACAACGCAGAACACGCCACTGGCGACATGAGCGCTTACAAAGCGGCTTCATACGGCGTACGGCATGCAGTGAAGGACGCGAAGCGCCAGTACCAGGAGTGGGTCAAGTCGCTTTTCCACCAGGGGGACCCGCGCCAATTGTGGCAAGGACTGCGCACCATCACAGATTTCGGAAGGAAATCTAACGTGGCTATGAGTGCCGACTCTGGGTCCGCCAACAAACTCAACGCATTCTATGCCCATTTCGAGCCCGATTGCGCTAAAGTCACCCATGACAGCAGCGAGAGCCACAGCCGGTCGACGGAGTGTGGTGACATCATTGCCGTCGCCGACTCCAACGTGCGCAGGGTGCCGAACCGTGTTAACATCAGGAAAGTGCAGGAGCCGGACGGCATCTCCGGGCGCCTGCTGCACTGCTGTGCCGATCAGCTGACCAGAGTTCTCACTACTATCTTCAACGAGTCTCTGGCTCAGTCCACAGTCCCTAGGTGTTTTAAAAGATCCACCATTGTCCCGGTACCGAAGAACAATAAGCCCTCATGCCCAAATAACTACTAGCCTGTTGCACTGACCTCGGTAGTCATGAAGCTTTTGGGAGACTTATCAAAGCCATCATCGCTGCATCCATCTCCAACTTTGTAGACCCACTTCAGTTTGCATACTGTCCAAATAGATCCATGGATGATGCCATATCCCACGTCCTGCACACCACCCTCAGTCATGTGGACAGGAAACAGGGGAACTATGTGCGACTGCTGTTCATTGATTATAGTTCAGCTTTCAACACCATTGTCCCCCGCAGACTGTTCATTAAACTGAGAGACTTGGGACTGAACCGCCACCTGTGTGCCTGGGTTCTCAGTTTTCTCACAGGCAGATCACAGGTGATGAGAGTCGGTAGTTGCACCTCTAGCATCATCACACTCATCACAGGAGCTCCACAAGGTTGTGTACTTAGCCCTCTGCTCTATGCCCTCTACACTCACGACTGTGTGGCCACGCACGCCTCCAACTCCATCATCAAATTTACTGACGACACGGTGGTGCTGGGCCTCATCTCCAACAACGATGAGACAGCATACTTGGAGGAGCTGGAGAACTTGGCATCATGGTGCCAGGAAAACTGCTTCCAACTGAATGTCAGCAAAATTAAAGAGATGGTGGTGGACTTTGGTAGGCAACAGCAGCGGTCTTACACCCCCCTTAAAATCAACGGGACTGCAGTGGAGAGGGTGAGCAGCTTCAAATACTTGGGTGTTCATGTCACAGGGTATTTGACATGGACTGTACACATCTGAGCTCAGGCCAGTAGAGCAAAGCAGCGGCTTTACCGCCTCAGGCAGCTGAGGAAGTTTCAGGTCTCTCCGGTGATCCTTAAAACCTTCTACTCTGGTGCTGTACAAACTGTTCTGACTCAGAACATCATCTACTGGTTTGGGAATAGCTGTACTCGCGACATCAAGGCACTGCAGAGAGTGATCCTGGCAGTGGAATGCTGCACCAGATCTGATCTGCCATCCCTGCAGGACATGTGTAGCCAGGACATGCTTTGCATGTATGCGGTCCTGGGTTCAATCCCCAGCATCTCCATGTTGTTATGCTTAACTG
>JADBHE010000219.1:0-54934 GCA_018136845.1 Heterotis niloticus
TGGTGAGAAGCGCACAGTAAAGGCGTAGGAGCTTCCAGCATTGCCGGTGTTTTTGTCTCACGCTCAGGCCCCAGGGTTTATGAGTGCAGCACCCTGAAGACCCCCCGGCTGAACGCTGCACTGGAAGAGGCTTCAAATCTGTTCCGCTCTATGAGCGATGCGTCGCTGGTCAAAAAGAGGGTGAAGAGCAGGGCCGCGGCGGAGAGACAGCAGGCCCGTCATCATCGCTTCTCCATCAACGGCCACTTCTACAACCACAAGGTCCAAAACAAGGGGCATTTCCAAGGATATTATAATATATATTTGCTGTGTTTGACTGACAGAATTCAAAGAGTGACATCATGGTTTTGTGGTGGGGGGGGGTCACAGTTCTGAGGTATTTTTCTGGAGCTGGGTTTACAGCTAAGGACTGTGAAACTCTGGATTCAAGTCCATGGTTGATGAACGTAATCTGCTGAAATAAAAAAATGAAATTATTTGCCACAGAGTAAATACTTGTTACAATGTAGAGGTTGATGGCTTTTTAAATTCATGCTGCCTACTAGCAGATGATCCTGAATTTTGAGCTACACCGTGTAGGCCTACAAATTGATCACAGGACTGGTGATATAAATAGGTTTTAGCCCTCTGTATGGGCCCTGATATGGTCCATCACACTGTAAACCCTCAAGTTTTCTTTATTTTTGTCATTTTTCTCATTTATTTTAGACATCTATCTTCACCCCATGCTTTGGGACACCAACTAATGTGCGGATCAACAGCAAAATGACAACAAATGAAGTCATTGTTCAGTTACTCCAAAAATTTAAGGTGATTTTTATTTTATTTTTTGCTCAAACAAATCAGTCTACTTTCAACTGAAAATGTTTATTGTTTATTATGTCTTGTGGCATTTTACTAGTATGATAAGAGTAATTGTGGTGGTAAAAGCGACATTTTTATTAATTAGCATTTATGGTATAGTTGAGGGAACTGAGTTAAAATTTATTTTTAGAAATTGACACTGTGACTGACAGTACAGTAGTACTGATGCCTTGCAGCCCCTATGAGTTTAGAAATGGGTTTGAATCCAGCTCAGTCTGTGGGGAGTGTTCATGTACCCTTTGTTTGTGTGGGATTCCTTCGGCTGCTCCAGGTTCCTCTCACAGTCGAAAGATGCATTTTAGGTGAATCGGTGACTAAATTGACCTTAGAATGTGTTTGATTTCCCTGCACAGGACTGGCATTTCATCCAGGCTATGGACTTATACTCCATGCTTCTGGGTTCTGGACCCTTACTTTAGACAGTTGTTATACATAAATAGATTAAAAGATGGATGGATAGATGGCTTCTGATTCTCTGGATGAGGATAAATTGGTCATTGTTCTAGTCAGTCCATGCTGTGTTTTTGTAGGTACAGAACGACCCCAATGAGTTTGCGCTGTACTGCATTCACCAGAGTGGTGGTAGGTTGGTTCTCTTTTCATTGCCCCATCTGCTGTGTCCTACCTTACAGTATATAGTGTATAAAAGACATGCGCACCTGATTCATCAGATATTATCAGTACACTAATACAGTAAATATGAGAATTTTTTATTGAACGTGTAATGAATGTGTACCTGACATGCACGTGTCTGTATTTTTCAGAGAAAAGAAAACTGAGTAACTCAGACTTCCCCTTGTGGGAGCGACTGCTTCAGGGGCCATCTGAGAACATCATGAGGATGTTCCTCATGGACAGAGATGAGGAGGAGGTCAGCAATGATGTAAGTAGCAAGCAGGTGTACTGGAGCTATGAATAAAATAAATAAAAATAAATAAGAATAAAAAGCTTGTACGTGGAACGATGGAAGTACTGTTTATATAAATGTGGGGCTGGGGTTCCTACCAGTGGCTTGTAGGATTATTTTCAACAGAAGAACCATTTTTGAACCCTTTAATGCTCTTTTGTAAAGAATTTGTTCTGCAATTCGCAGGTGCAGATTAAGCCCTTTAATAGGAGTGTAAACTATTTATCTCCCATAAAATAATACATTGTGCTGTGTCATGCCAGTTGTGGCTTTTTCTCCTGTACTTCTTTTTGACATTAGCAGGTTCTGAGTTTTGAGCTTTTCATACTATTTGCATGTCCAAACTGCTAAACATTTCACCAAACCATTTCAATCTAAATAAACAAAGCAAAGGTTACAGCAAACTGCCTCCTCAGAGCTGCATGTGAAATCTTGCAGCCTGGTTAACTTCATGTTTGTTGCTATGGGTTATAAAACTCAGCCTTGACCCCACCTGACTTACCAGGTTGCTCAGTACCTGAACCTAGAGCTGCCCTTTCTGGAAGGGGTTTTGCTCAAGCTGGAGGAACAGGAGAAAAGGGAGATTGAGAAGGTCATTGCCAAGTGAGTTCTCCTAATTTGTCTTGAACTTCTTTCCAGCTTCCATATCTCATTATTTCTAATGAACACCTTTAAAATAACCACAAATTTTTTATATGAAGTTATTAACAAAGTTTGTTTTTAAAAATCTACAAAAAGCTGGGATTGGCTGAGCAAACCTTTGAAACTGTGTACAAACAGGTACAAGCAGCAGAAGATTTTCCTCTCGCAATGCCTGAATTCAAAGATCAAACCAAAGACTGAAACAACTGTATAGAAGAGGACAACCGGAGGGCCACAACACTGCATATTACAGTATGAATACTTCTTATGCAGTATGTTTTTTTAAAATGACTGGAAAAACTTTGGATTAAGTAATTATTTGTGGATATTTATCACTGAGATGAATTACTTTACATTTAAGAAATAGTAAAATAAATGTACTTTTTAACATTCCATCCCAAAATACCTCTAGGATCATAAAGTAGCTATGTTACACATCACCAAATCTGGTGGAGCCACTTGCTAACAAGGGTGTGTTGTGCTGTACAGGGGCTGCAGACAGAAGATCTTTATTCTCTGCAGTAGCAACATCAGTGCTCTTCTAACTGCTCATCAGTGTTGTGACTGATGTTCACCCATGTTGGTGCTTAGAGTGGCCACTGGTGACAACATTCACATTCCCTTCACTACTGGCGCCTCCTTAACAACTTCCAGCCAGCAGTAAAAAAATTCCTTCTCCACAGCAAGCCAGTGGTATAAATAGGACTTCAGGCCAGAGATGATGTAAAGGTTAGAAAGCTGTGGTTGCCACTGGAAACGCAGCATCATGGTTAAACATTACAGTGCTGATGTTGCCTGAACACTGTGGCCAGGCCTGCAATTTAGGATTTAAGAGATTATCCAGAAAAAGACAACACTTTGAGCTGGCACACAGACAAGCACCGCAGCCAAAAGACAAACTTAAATCGTACTGCTATTTTTTCCCTGGCATACGGCTGACTCTTTAGACTTTTTAGGATTTGCTGGGTTCATAGCTGTAAGTTGCATATTCTTATACTGCACTGCTGCTGTGATGAAACCATCTGAAAGTAAAAGATGAAAATTGTAAACAGGCACAGATGCATAAATGCTTTTATTTGTTAGGTGTGTCAAAACACAATAGAATATGCTTAAAATATCATGTACTTAAAAGTGAAAAGTGATTCAAATGTGTAAGGGGTCACTTCCACCCTTCAAGCTGGTCTGCTCACTTTTGGGTTTTTTTTTGTATTCTGACTTGGTCACCTTAAATTCATCAGTGCGGGGATTTGAGGTGACCTCAGATTCACATGAGAGATGCTGTAAACAGGGAAAAATGCACTATTACACTATTATAACATTAACATTAAATGCAGCCAGGAATGCATAGACAATTTTTTTATTTGTGTGGCTTTAGTTCCATTTATGTATACGGCACAGTACATAAATAGCAGAAAAAAACTTTATGAACTGTATACTCCTTTAAATGTGAAAAATATCTCAAATTACAGTTTAATGCAGAATATTTAGAGGCACAATAATTTTAAAACAATCAAAATTTCCTTAGACATTATTACAATTAAAATGTGTGAATATTCTGAACTTCTGAATAAGACTGGAGTTACCTTTTTCCCCCAAAGTGCAGGAGTTTAGTTTGGTGGCCTCAGACTTCAGGCATTTGGTCTTTCCAATTATGGCATTTATCTTGTATGAGATGACGTTTGTTACCTAGGAAACCACCACAGAGCTTTTTATTCACTATGCAAAGACAGCAAAGAAAATAATGAGTCAGTATATACTGTATATAGAGAGTGCAAATAATTACATATGTAAAAGCACACAAACCATTTCTTATGACTAAAAAAAAAAATACTTTAAAATATTTATTTAGCATTTTGCAGAGAGCATTTGTGACAGGGCAAGCTTTGGTATTAGTTAATATTGACTAAACGCTAGCATTGTTCAAATTAACTCCATCCAGGAGTAACTGCATCCCAACCAGCCTTCACTTTGGTCACTTGACCTGCCTGTGACTTAGCTGAGGTCACGTCCACCAGCCGGTAGAGCTCCTTGGCCTTGGACTTGGAATTGAACTCCTGTACGGCCTTTTGTGCTGCATCGCGGATCTCAGAGCTTTTAGGATTCAGAGAATTCCACCCACCAAGTACGTGCGCAGATTCTACAAACAAGAGGTTTTTAAATGTGCTGTTTTTGCAGGGCAGATGCATGTGCTGATACAACCAAATCTCACAAATGTGTTACTCAGATTTTTTATTTATCCATGATATATGTATTCAAGCAGTTTGGATGTAGAAGCTTAGAATTCCAATGGAATACATTTGTCATGCAGTTCAGTTTGATTTCCCTTAGTGTGGCCTTTTACACTATTTATTTATTTCCAATGTGCTGTCCCACCTCAGAGCTACACCCAACTTCTTTTAAAGTAGTCAAAAATTAGACTAAAAGATACCCTCAGTGTGAGTATACTGTATATAAGTATGTTGTGTTGGTGTAAAGATGGGTGAATGATTATACAGCAGTGTACTGAAGTGTTTCTAGGGCTTCCAAGTCACCCTGGATAAAAGTGCCAGTCAAATGCAATACAGTCATTGATATATTCGGTCTCTAAGGGAACTGTCCACTGTCCATCATATCTGGCTCGGCTTTAGAGAGACCAGTACACAAGTTAAAATATGAAATCGTATGCCGGTTTGGGGTTAATCTCAAAAGAGTCACTGTAGTAATGGCCATGCATATTCAAGAAACTTGTTTATAAAACAAGACGAGTTGTTTCCAACTTGTTCAGAAGATATTTCAGAAGGTTTCCACTTGCTACTCTCTTATTCTACTCTATATATGCATCACTGCAGCTTTTACTTACTTGCAAAGAAGTTGTCTTTGCTTAGCTCAGAATAGGACTTAATTATTATGTTACTACATTATTATATACTATATTTATTATATGCTGTCCTGAGAAGGATTTGATATTAAACTGACAAACATTCATGCCTCATTCCCTATTGATCAGCTCTTCGAGCTGGAGGCCCATTAAAGCTGAACAGCAGACACCACAGCTGTGGATGGAACACAGCAGAAGGGCCCGATGTCCTACATTAGTGAGAGGCACATTTGTGCTGCTCTCTTTCTAGAGACATCATCGGTGCAGCAAAAAGCAAGCTGCAGGAAAAGCAGAGTGCTGCGCTTACCTGGCTTGATCACAACCTCCTCCACTGGCTCCTGACTTCTGGAGAGCTGGCCAGCCGACAGGAGGCAGAGGAGCAGAAGAATGTGTAAAGAAGCCATCGATGCTGCAGCTTGTGGAGTGCTGTAAGGAAATGAACAACTTTCCTAGATGATGGAGGGCTCTATTTCAGTCTTGGAATGTTTTGCCTATTTGTGAAATCCACTCCCTTCCTGAAAAGGATAGGCTGGTGTGGCTGCCCGGAGGTGTGGTTAATGGCAGGGATTCGGGCGGCTTCCCTGCACCAGGTGGAGCTGGTCTGTGGTCAGATGACTCATGTACCTCCATGATTCCAACAACCATGTCCTGCCCCAGTCCAAAGAAAAGGAGAAGAATCTCTTCATTGCCTTAATCTGGTTGCCTTCAGTCTGCAAGCAATGACATTTGCTGACCTGTTGCCCGAACGATTAATAAGACTGTTAATTAATCTCTTCGGTGTCTGTAAAGGACCATATTGAGGAGTGAAACTGCAAATTTCTTTAATATAATATTGCTCTGACCAGAGAGAGCAGTCCTGTTGCTTTATCTCATTCTCCGACTGTAATGCCATTCAAAACCTAGAAATACACTGCCTGGCCAAAACAACTTGGTGTTATGATGTGGGATTGCTGCAGTCGGTCAGGTCTAGGTTCAGCAACGTTTTGCGCCCAAAAAATGAGGTGAGCTGACTACCTGAATATACTGAATGACCAGGTTTTTCCATCAATGGATTTTTTCTTCCCTGATGGCATGGGTGTACTTCAAGGTGACAATGCCAGGATTCATGGGGCTCAAATAGTGAAAGAGTGCTTCAGGGAGCATGAGAGATCATTTTCACACATGGATTGGCCACCACAGAGTCCAGACCTTAATCCCACTGAGAAAGAATCTTTGGGATGTGCTGGAGAAGAATTTACGCAGCGGTCCGACTCGCTCATCATCAATACAAGATCTTGGCGAAAAATGAATGCAACTCTGGACGGAAATAAATGTTACGACATTGCATAAGCTTATTGAAACTAAGCCACGGCGAATGCGTGCCATAATAAAAGCTAAAGGCGCTCCAACCAAATATTAGAGTTTGGGACTTTTTTTTTGGCCGGGCAGTGTGTAAGTATATTTAAGCTTTTTATGAATTGCTTATTTTGGAATTTCACACTTCATCATTACCAGTTTTTAAAATTTATTAAACTATTTAATGTTGTTTAAAGCCCGGGGAAAATGGAGGGTTGCGTCAGGAAGGGTATCCGGCGTAAAAATCTGCCAAACCAAATATGCGGACGAGCCGATCCACTGTGGCGACCCCTGACGGGAGCAGCTGAAAGTCGGTTATTTAATGTTGTTTAAAAATAAAATCTAGTGAGTTTTTGCAGATCAAGGTATTTTATTTGTTTTTTTTTTTTCTAAAATTGGAATACAAAAGTGGCGTTGCACAGGTCAGAAAGTGCAAAGGTGGTACCGAAAATAAGTAGTAAAATACATATCAACAAACTCTACTAGCCTTATATAACTAATGTACTGTATAATTTATTAATTTTTACAGTTTTACTTTGTGCAGATTCTCTAAAATGATTTTATTTGTTCACATATTACAGCTTCAGGCTTTTGTGATGATGGTGGTGGTTTTCTCTTTCTTCCCTGCCACCAGTTTGGGTCCTGCCTCCAGGACACCCCTGTCTTCCCTCCCTCTCAGTGCTCCGTTTTTGTTTTGAAAATAAAAAACCTGATGTATATTTTGGCTTTGGTGCCTAGGCTCTCGCATATAACAGCTCACTGTCACCTGTCTTGTCCAGCTAGAAGTTGGGCGTCCAACACGCAGATGCCACAGATGCCCCCATTTTACAATTCTGAAAATCATTAAAATAGATTTTGACAAATTTTGTCCATTTCATTTATTTGTTTTTTTTCTTTGTTTATTATTTATTTGTGACTGACCGTCTCAAGTGGGAGTCAATCGTTGTAAGTGAAGGACTACACGTACTTTATTTTAGAACGATTTATCTGCCTATACAGCGGGGTATTTTACTGCATGAATTCAAAGTAAATCTTGTGACAAAAAGCCATATTTTGTGCGCTTTCGGTCCTACCGGTCGTCGTCGCGGCCGCGCTAAAAACCGGAGCTCCGGTTCCGTTCAGGCCCGCGCAGGTCCCGACGCTCGTTTTTTGCCGCGATTGGCCGCTCCCCTTATCCAATCCCGTCGCACCCTCGTGTCCTCCACCCAATGACCGGCGAGCAGAGGCGGGACTTCGCCCCTCTTCGGCCGGCTCCATCCCGCATCCTCGCATCCTCGCGTCCGGGCGCCTCAGGGCTGCGAGCGACCTTCCTGCCGGGAGGTGAACGGAGCTCGCAAGCGGCGGCGGCGGCGGTGGCAGGGAACGATGGCCGCTTTAACGCATCCGGCCGGCGGTCAGCACCCAACGTGGCCTTGCTAACGTCCCGAGGGCTCGAGTAGCACTGTGGCTGCGCGCAGTACGTCAGCATAAAGGCGAGCAGGCGAGGTCATAGTGGCGGCCGTGGTCCAGAGGTGCGCGTACGTCTGTCTGTCTGTCTTTGTGTTGCTTCATGTTTCTTTCTGTTCCTCTCCGATGGATCGAGCAGAAACCGCCGTGCGATCTTCTTGTGCTCTTCAACGTGTTTGAACCTTTTCGCGCCTCGACTTGTCCATTTCCATGTAGTCGTGCTGAGAAATCTTGTCCAGATCTCTCATTTTTGTGCGCTGGTGCAGTCTTCCCCCCTCGAACAGTGATGCTAGTAGCAAAAACAGTTCGGGCTCAGGCGTTAAAGGCTCCACTGGGGGTCTTGAGGATGGGCGGTGGGCCGAAGAGGAACGTTTAACGCAGTTCTTTAAGGCATGAACAACGTGGTCACAGCTCCAAACTCGAAATGTTATATTAACGTGCTGTAGAAATGCAGTAACAACCCACGCCGGTGGTGTTCCTGACAGAGGGTTCGGGCTACCAACTTTAATCTTTAAAAAACTTCCACCAAAATCTCCTATTCGAAATTAGTTTTACATTTCATACCAACTCAATTCACATTTTTTTAAAAACATGCTCATTAGATAAAATAATTTTGTAATACTTTTCAGCAGTTATCCTCAGATGGGGAATACTGTATTCAAAAGTATTAATTTCAAACAAAACACATTATACCTCCCTACATAATCCATTCCACCCTTTATCCCTTAAAACTCAAAGGCAATTGTATATCATTTATCATCAAAAAGCCGTTTTACCCACCAAATCCTCACAAAGATCACTAAATATACACAATCCATCCATTGCACATTACCAAAACACCACAGCAAGGCCCACTGTTATATGCAACTAAAGACAACCATTAAAGTCAAACAGTAAAACACATATTTAATACCATTAAAGAAATCCTGTTTAGTAAAATGTATTTCAGGAAAACTGTCCCATCACCACATGGCTGGACAGCAATTTGTGTGTTTTGAGACCATTGGTGTCATCCACACCACCAGCTATAGAAAGGGGGCACCAGGATTTGAACCTGGGACCTCTTGATCTGCAGTCAAATGCTCTACCACTGAGCTATACCCCCTACAGTATGCAGAGACAACAAAGCATGATGGGAAAGTCAAGGCTCCCACCGTTGTCATTGCAATGTGAAACATCAGCCAAAGCAAATCATGTTAATGTGGGCTAAGGTGTCATCTGAGGGTGCTGCACTATTTGTTTACTAAACACAATAAAGTTACCAAAGCCTTATTTGTTCTTTTGTAGTAGTACAAAATCTGAGTGGAAAAATAGTAATAATAATTGGAGAAAGGCTTATAACATGCATGAGAAATCTGATGGATCATAACTAGGGCTTTAATGCACATTTTTATTCAGATATTTTCATCTTGACCTCATGACCAGGAAATAGGTTCAAAGGGGACAGTTGCTGTCCTTTTTCCCAGTTGTTTCCATTTAAATGTCCATGTGTTTAAACCGCCTTGACCTCAGTCTGAGTCCTCCTTGTTTTGCTTTGTTGAGGATTCTAGAGTGAATACAGTGACATTCTCTTAATGGAAGAAGCCGCTGCCCCCCAACCTGTTTGTCTCCAGCCCAGGGTCATGTCTTAGACTTTTTAACTTGATAATCAATTTTGCTTTATGATCAAAACCAAAGGGCAGCATTTTAAGTGTTTTAAGAGGCACAGAGCTTTGCTAGAGGCTTGTAACCACTGTCAGCTTTCCTGTCATCCACACGAACCCTTGTGTTCCTTTTAACAGTCCTTTTAATATCGTGGGCTTGTCAGATTCTTTTTTCCTCAAACAAATGCTGTACTGATGAAAGGCGGAGGAGAAACATCTCCGGGTTGCTTGTCAGTTCCATTTTTCTCATTACACTGGAAGTCATTTCCCTATTTTTGACTAGAAAACCTGCAGTGAAACTGTACTGTTAAACATGTAGTGTTTATTTCCCACCTGGGTTATGTAGCTCTTCCAGCAGGTTTGATAAAAGGCAGAGGATCTCTGGTTCTAACAGACTGACAACACCGACTAAGAAAAATACATGTAAATAATATTCCATGCTGAGATGCAGAATGGTTGCTTGAAAGTTTTGTGCTGTGTCTCTGTGTTGCTTTGCACTGCAGTTCATGGAGGGCTCAGTTCTGACAGGCCATGGGTGAAAGTCTCAAGAAGTTCAGATTGAGTCTGAGCCCCCCTGCCTGAGGATGGCTGGTCCCCTGAACATACTGGTGGAAACGGAGAAGGCCCAGGCACTGCTGCAGACCTTCAGCACTGCCTCCCTGGTTGCCGGTGCCAGCCTGGGCCTCTTCTGCCTGGTGACCGACCACGTGTTACAGCTGCCCCTCCTGCTCCACCACCCCTGGTTGTGGGCAGCGCTGGACACTGGTGCACATGCTGTCGTAGGCTTCTGGTCGTGGGCCATCGTCATCGGCCTGAGAAAGAGGAGTGACTTCTATGAAGTTGTCCTGGCCGGATTCCTTGCGTCGGTTATTGACCTGGACCATCTCTGTTTGGTTGGATCTCTGTGGCTCAAGGTAACCTGCATCCAGGAAAGCAAAAAACTGCATCTATAATGAGCAACAAGAGACAAAAGATGTTTTATTTCATACATCATTTATGTAAAACAGGATTGAGTTTCAGAATTTAACAATATATTTGGTTCCTTTAACGGTATGTACGCAGTGTATTGTAAGTTGGAGTGCTTATTTACTACATAAATATGGCACGTTAACTCACATGGGCACAAAACAACCCTGGCTGGGCGGCCCACCTACAAATGGCCCACAGGATAAAAACTTTATGGATCCTTAGTGCTACGTTTGTGCTGGTCTGCGCTGCAAAAATTAGTATTTGTGCCGTTTTCATTTTTGAGATATAAGCCTTTATTTTTTCGGGGCCGTGACGTCACTCAGCCCCCCTACAACTGCAAAAATGCATGAAACCGGACGTGTTCGTTAGTGCTACGTTTGTGCCGTTAAAACCACAGTTTTATCACATTCTGTTTCGGAAATATTAACGATTGTTTGCATCGCGGGTGACGTCACTTGCACCCCTTGCAACCGCAAAAATGCACAAAACTGGGAGCATTTGTTAGGGCTCCATTTGTGCCTTTTGTAGCTGCAAAAGCAACTCGCTACCTTTTTTATTTTTGGAGATATTAATGATTGTTTTGATTCGTGACCCCACCTAACCTGCAAAGCTGACCCCTTCTACAACCACTAGGGCAGGTTCGTAAGTGCTCCGTTTGGGCCCTATGGAGCTGCAAAAACAACTTTCTTTTCATTTTTGGAGATATAAACGATGGTTTACATCATGGGTGATGTCACTGAGCCCTTTCTTGGTTGTGCAAAACCAAGTGCATTTTTTACAACCGCTGCCGCTCTTACCGTTTAAAGTGCTGTTCTCTCCCTCTCTCTCTCAGCTGATGATCCCAGCTTGCTGAGCAACCTCTCCGTACCCTAAATCAGCGGTCTCCATCCTTTTTTGCACCACGGATTGGTTTCATGTAAGACAGTTTTCCACGGACTGACCATCGGGCGCGCATAATAAACTATAATAAAGTGTAGAATAAATACAACTGACCACAATGCAGAATCAGTGGGAGCCTGAGCTTGTTTCTCTGGAACGAGATGGTCCCATCTAGGGGTGATGGGAGACAATGACACCCGAAGTGCTTAATTTATCCGGTATCAAAACTATGACAGGTGATGGGGAAATGATCTTGTCATTTTTCAAAACAAAACACCCTGCAGACTCCGATAGTCAATAAATTCCCAAATCTTGATTTGGGAATCCACTGTTGTCATTTCCATTTGACAAAATGTCTTCTTTGGGAACTTTTGGTACTCGTGGCATCTGGAAAACAATATGTGCGTTTAAAGCATCCAATGAACTTACGAGTAGTATGTCCTGTTTCCATTTACCTGTGCTGCCAAAAGTTTAAAATTCATTTTCTGAGATTTTATTCTACGCTCATATGAAACTAATGAGGTAGAATTAATGAACTAAGTCAATATATAAATTGGAGGCAAGAAGCCTCTATACAAAAGAGTTTAACACTTTTCTTTCTTACCTTTACCTTCCTGTACTGTACATAATACTGGTGATGCAAAATGTACATTAGGACACAAATGCTGCTTTTCAAGAAATCTCTGTAGAATAAATAAACCTGGTTAATCTCTTTATGTCAAAAGACTTGAAAAAATTGTTTCAATTCCAGTTATCACATAAAGAAACTTTTAAAAAAAGAGTACCAAAACTGTTAGCAAATTTACTGCGTGTGAAAAAATGTGATACTGAAGAGAAAGAGTTGATAAAACAGCAAACATTGTTTATCTGAATTTGTTCAAGCAAAAGTACATATGCAGTTGTTACAAGTTATTGGCGGGAAGGTTAAATCAAATTTTGACTGCAACACTGCAGTTTAAAGTAAGTTTAAGAAAATCAAAAGAAGACGGCACGTGATGGTAAAGAAACAGACCCACACAATACAAACCGTATCATCCTAGGCGGGGCGAGATGTGACAAGAGAGACAGAAAATATTAATATAATTCGAATTTTTTTTTAAGTGTCTACTATTACTAATAAATTAATTGGAGATATATATATATATAGAATATAGGAGAAAAAAATATAAACTGCCCTAGGAAATAAACTCGGACCCTCCTCAGAGTTCTAAAATAGATAAGGCTGGGAGATGTATCAACAGATACATAACCATTAAAATCTCCAAAAATAAAAGAAATAGAACTAAAATGTTTATAAATCTTATTTTGCTTCTTTTTTTTTACTGACAGCCATATATGTGTATATTTGGAAATAAGTTCTGCGCATGCTCTGTTTGTTTCAAAACACAGTTTTGAATGTGGACATTTTGAAAAAAGAAATGGGAATTGCATTTAATAAGAGGCGAGTTGTTCACTAAACGTCTTGTGGTGTAAAGTACGGTGCTGGTTTCCTTAAGCTGAGGGAGAGAGGCAGAGAACAGTGCTTTAAATGGTAAAAGCGGCAGCGGGTGTAAAAAATGTGCTGGGTTTTGCACGACCAAGAAAGGGCTCGGCAACGCCACCCACGATGTTAACAGTCGTTAATATCTACTAAACTGAATGTGATAAAATGGCTGTTTTAACAGCCCAAACGGAGCACCAACGAACAAGCCTGGTTTTGTGCATTTTTGCGGTTGTAGGGGAGGGCTGAGCGACATCGCGCGATGTGAACGATCGTTAATATCTCTGAAACGGCAGATTTAACGGCACAAACCGGCACAAACGTAGCACTAATGAACGCGCCTGGTTTTGCGCGTTTTTTGCGATGGTAGTGGGGCTGCGTGACGTCACAGCCCTGAGAAAATAAAATTTTTTGCAGCACAGATCAACGCGAACGTAGCACTAATGAACGATAAGGTTTTTTTTTCATCATTTGTGCTGTTTGTAGGGGGGGGCAGCTTCACGCAGCCCCTTGGCTGCTACATATGCGTTAGGTAACTGCTTTATGTAGACAATGGTTGTAATTTGGTTTTGGTCAGCATTCTGTTCTGCTCCCAGCAGCTGTGTTTCAGCGCTGCTATCTGGATCACTTTATTTAAAATGTTGTTTCTGTAATTCATTGCTGAAAATAAATGCTGTCATACTGCAGTATACATCCTATCCTATCCTCTTAATAGAATGCCTCTTTTTTATATACCAAAATGTGGTTTAAACTCAGGGCCTCATATAATGTTTTTTAAGCCAATCTTACAAAAAAAAAACTCCCCATCTGTAACAATGTTATTCTGAAATATTAACATGTATTTAGAAGCGTTTTTAGTTATGAGTTGTACACTTTCTCTTTACAGTGTTTATGGTGATATTTGGGGAAACTGGTTGAGAGTTGTTTGAGGTTTGGGGTTGGGATTTTTTTCCCGATTTACAATAGTGGAAGTTATGCTCCCTGTTTATGTTTTCTTGGTTTAAATCTGGTTTTTAGAAGTGGATGAGGAATGTAAATTAGGGTGTGACTGTACACATGCTAGTCCCCTCTAGATCTGCAATTGCACCACAACGTTTGACAACCATGCCGCTTGTTTGTTGTTCTGTTTCTGTGTTTTTGAGCAATTCTAGATTTATCTGTGTCAGTTATGTTCTTATGTTTGCCTGTATGCGTTGCTTCCCCTGCAGGATGGCCAGGTTCCACCCCATCGGCCCCCTCTCCACTGTTCCACGCTGATCCCAGCCCTATGCTTCGCACTGCGACTCCTGATGTGGGCGTTTCGGCTGAAGGACTCGTGGTGCTCCCTGCCCTGGCTGCTCTTCCTGGCGCTGGCGTCCCACCACGTGAGCGACGGGGTCCGCCACGGCCTCTGGGTCTGTCCCCTGGGCAACACGGCGCCCATCTCCTACTGGCTGCACGTCGCCATGACGGCCACGCTGCCCCACCTCTGTTCTGTGCTCATGTACCTGACTGGTACCAGGGACATGATTTCCACTAAGCACGGAGTGGCCATAGATGTGTGAGTAGCCTCCACATATCCACAATACCCTGCTGCAATAACTAGAACCAGGAGCCAAGGTTTCCCAAGACTGGACCCTCTGGTTACCCACAGTGCCAATTTTCTCTGACTGGTGCACAGAGACATTCTTACCCTCCAGGTCTGGTTTACCCCATGTAAACCATTATTGTCAACAAGGCCTCACTCCGTGCCCCGGCTCTGCACTATTTTCATAAATCAGGGTGTCCCCGCCCCAATCCCCCACCCAGCACAGTCACTTACAGTGTGGAGATGAGCTGTATGCTAAAGCTGGATTGGTTGGCATTGCACTCTGTGGTATTTTTCATTGCAGCAGATGAACCGAATTCTCCGTTTGTTTGTATGTATGTATGTATGTATTTATTTATTTATTTGTCTGTCTGTCATAAGGAAACCTTTTGTCAGCTGGTAATTGCAAACAATGTGTAGTGCTGCTACTTGTTTGTTCATGCAAAATGTGTTTTTATTATGTCAGTCACCCTGTTACATGCAGATGCAGAGGAGAAGTCCGATCATGATCGATTACATCAGTTTGAATGGAATTAACTTGACTGAACTTTAGGTGACAGCACTGATTTTGAAAAGGTGCCTCTCTTGACTGACGTCTGGGTTTCCATAGCAACGTCTTTTCAAGCCTGTAAAATGTCTTACACTTTTAACAAGAAAAGATTAACTGTGCAAAACAATTTTTTGAAAACTTATAGGAAGAGGCTCCCAGTTTGAGAACTTTTTTAGAGTCCTCTTGATGGAATAAGGAAACCTGCAAGTATTGCTTATATTTTCCCCTGATAAAGGGACCTTACTCATTTTTCTATGCTTTTTGTGTTATAATGGCCAGAAGTTTTTCCTTTGTCTGCTCAGTATCTATTACAGCAGTTTCAGTTAGAATTGTCCAGTTGTGAATGTTTTCTTGGATGCAGTTAAGAGACTATAAAACGATCATAAATACTGAAAGTACGAACTGTATACATACTGAAGGTCATAACTTTCAATGTGAAACCTGTTTTTCTTTATCGATTTGCATCAAGGGTAGAACTTCTGCAGATACCTTTAGTTGTTGCGCCCTGGACTCTGTATGAAAATGTGACCATGGTCTTTATGCTGGCTTTTCATGGGGTGTTTTTCCCATTCTCAGTTTTGGGGGAAATTCTGTCTTTTGTGTTGTTTGAGGATGCTTAGCACTTTGTGTTTGTTATGAATCTGCTCATCATAATTTTTCTACAGATTTGCTGTAATTGCGCCACTATTATAAGAGACGAAAGAGGGATGAAGTAAGTGGAAATCTGTTTCGCATTCTGAGCTCTCGAACTTCCCACAGTGTCTTGCAGTACAGGCATTTCACACCGGAACAGTTTTTCCACCATAAGGTTCACCTGGTTCTGTAAAATGGTCTCATATTTCTTGATGGTTATACAAGCATACAGCGATATCTTTGGATCTGATGGCTTCAGTTAGGTGACTGGCCATACCATTATGGGCCATTCATAATGGCAAAAGATGAGTTGAAAGTATGTTTTCTTCAAACATAAACAGGTCTGGATGTAGAAAATAGGATGGAAGATGACCCCACGTTGCTTTTTCCCATAACCCAAGCGTCCAGATTTCATGTTCCTTACACCGGATTATTTATATTTTGTGCTCTCCTTGGACTCAAGTGGAGTCCAAATGGCAGCCCTGCCATAAATTCCAGCTTGGTGAAGCTCACAAAATACAGATTTTGATACAGAGGTGCTGTATCTTGAGGTTCAGTTGTTGAATTATTGAGGCTGCACTTTAGTGTTACTTACCAGGCGCCCTGTGAAGCGTCCATCTGTCCCTCTCGGTGAGCTTACAACAGCTATTCTTCTTTGCCAGTCCAGTTTTTCCATGTCTGACATACGCGGTCATAATTTTACATTTTTTCCTTGGCCCATTAAATAATTTGGAAGTTTTTGTGACCAATTTAGCATCTCTTAGTTCCCTCCTGGTGCTTTGAAAATTCATTTATCAAAGTGGGAATTAACCCATTTCCTAGCTGACACACATACTGCTAACTGACCATGAAACTCATATCCCTCACATTTGTTGTTTTGTTTGAAACTACGACTAAGTGACTAACTGTTAAAACTTCTTTTTCATGTGGTTCTTCTGTTTTGTCCAGACCCTGTATACAGTATGACCAGCATGGAAACTGAAGAGGTTGAAAAAGCAGGAGGGCCACAACCGCTTAAGATGAAGTGAGAACGCTGGGTGCAGGATAGACACGAATCCTGTATTATGAGGCAGTGTTCAATATTGAACAAGCAGGACTATAGATGTTCTTGTTAGAACCACTGTGCAGCTTTCAAATGCTGAAAAATGGCCAGTTTACGGTTGTAATGATTGTTGGCCCTGAGGGGTCGTGAATGTAGCTTGTCGAAAGCTATGGAAATGCATCAAGCAGCCAATTCCTTCCATTGTAAATGACAGCAGCTTGTTCTCCTCCTGTGATTTAAAGTTCATTCCAGCCAACCTAACTCCCGCAGTGTCTCCTCTCTAGCAAACATCTTTTGTTTTGCTTATTTTTCACTCTGCTGCCCACAAATTGGATCATTTCCACACGCCGAGGAATGCACAGTCTTACACTGTGTTGCGTGTGTTGCTAGTCTGAACGATTTAAGGAAAAATGTACAGGCAGAACGTTGGCACATGACAGAGTTGTTAAATCTCTCTGGGATGACATTTTTAGATGTTTGTACCATCTGTTTTGAATCCTACTGCTCCCAACGTTCTCGCTAGCCTCCTTGTTGCAGCTATACTGCTCTGAGATTATTGGTTCCCTTAGGCAGGGCAGTAGCTACTTCTGATGGAATTTTAAAATCCTCTACATGCCCGTCGTAGACACAGCGTAATATTTACCGCGTTTTGCTGCTGTATGAATCTTATTCATAAGTGTCTGTCAAGATGGTTTTAAAACATGGTGGTGAGAAGTATTCTAATGCGATACGGTGCCTTCCAGCCGATTACATGGTGGGATGCACTTTCACCAAATTACCTGGTAGACGACTGCATGGATAAGTGCTGCCGTACAACCAGACTACATCGAGTTGCGCATCAGTCTGCAGTTCTGCGGAGATACTTGAGAAAAATACAACCACAGTACATCAGTGAACACATTCGCTGCCTGGAGTAGCAGAGGGCAGAAAAGCGGCACATGAATCTGTCGATTTTGTGGGCCTAACAGTCCGTCGTGCAGAATTGCAGAATAATTTGCTGCCGTTCCTTTTTATGAAAACAAAGGGCCGCTCTAAGCCATTTTTACGACAAACCTACACAAAATGCTCAACAAAACAGACATCCCTCAATATGTTGACATAAGGGTGGATACATCTATTCTTCAATAATTGTGTTTTTTATTTGTTAGTACTTTTATAGCTCTATTAAATGTCAATACAGATGGTTTCTGTCTTACAATGGGGATACGTTCCTATAAACCCATCGTAAGTCGAAAATGCATTTAATACACCTAACCTACTGTCACGCCTGTGGCTGCTTCAGCAGCAGAATGTACGTGGTCTTGCTGTCTTCAGACCAACTGACTGATCGGTGTCGGAACCAATCACGGACGGGATTTAGTTTCTACCCAAATTTCCTGTCAATGCTCAGTCTTCTTCTGGCCTCAACCGGTTGTATACATGAGCGGCTGGAAAATGTGGATCACTACCGCTGCCTAGCATCATGAGAGTATTGTACCACATATTGCTTGCCCGGGATAAAAATCAAAATTCCAAGTACGGTTTCTACTGAATGAATCTTGTTATTGCACCATCGTAAGTTGAAAAATCGTAAATCGGACCATCTGTATTCAAAATGAGTGAAAATAACTACCATCCCAAACTTATTTTCAGTCTAAGTTGCTAATGAACTATAAGGACCTCTATTATTCTGTCAGGTTTTCACTTCCATGCTTCTTCAGTAATGAATGCCAGACACGAACTGTTAACACTCAGGCGGGTTGAGTTAAGGTGGGCCTACAGTTCGATTATGACTGCATGTTCTTTACTGCCATCTGTTGGCTCAGCAGGTAACTGCAAGCTGCGTTTGTGCCGCAAAAAAATTTAAACGGCAGGTACATTTTGGAAAAAGCAGCATGGCAGCGAGGCGTGTAACACGGGAGCCTCAGGGTGCGTGAAGTTCATTCCCCATCCGTGTGGACTTTGCATGTTCTCATGTTTGTATGGGTTTCGGGTGGACTGGTGCCTAAAAATTGCCTATAATCTGTAAGCCTGTGCGTGCAAACGCCTTGCTGTGGACTGGCATCCCTCCCTGAAAGCCCCCCCAATTGTCCCAGCTGGCATGTCTTACCTGCTCAAGGATTCCGCAGTAGGGCTTTCGATTAGCCGCCTTCAGGCTGTAACAAAGGTTGCCTCAGAAAGAAAAAAGTATTTATTCATTTGGCTTAGTTCACAAGGGTTGATGCATACAGTAAGCTACTTACCTCTTAATACAGCTGGGTTGTTATTACTGGGACCGTTCATACGAAGCACCTTGTTCAGGGGTATTGGAGCAGGAACAGAGACTCAAGGTTGGGTCTTCCAAGTACAAGACAGCAACGCTAACCACTACACCACCTGCAAGCTGTCAAAATGATAGTCACAATAAAAAACTGGAGGGACGGACGGTCACTAACATGAATGTGTTTTTAAGAGAAGTTTAAAAAATGAAACTTGTTATAAACGTTCCCACGTTTGTTGTTGTACCATATGGGACCGTTTATTTCGGTAGAGTCAGTGTGATACAACTACAGTGAAAGGTGACAAATGTACACACATTGGTGCCCATTGGCATTAAGACAACAGGCTCCACTGCAGATAAAACTGCAAACTTTTACATCCCGCAGAACAGATCTCTCAGGCAATGTAGAAGGAGAACACAAACAGGAGCTTAGTGATAAAATAGCATTTACTTCACAAAAATAGAAACAGGTATAGAAACAAAACAGCTTATTCGTGATACCATTGTACGCACACAAATACAAAACACTATGTACATTGAAAAGGGGGAATATCGTCCATTTTCCCATAAGCTACTGCCTGAGACCACTGTGTTCAGTGCTCAGTACACAACCAGAAGGAGACTTGGGGTGGGGATGGACCGTAAGCTTCACTGCAACCAAGTAAAAGCAGACAAGGACATGAACAGAGTAATAATTCAAGTCAACCCACAAGAATGTTAGTCAACTTATATATAAATCATTTTCATATCAGACTGTACGTGTTCACATGTGTATCAGAGACAGCAGTTGTACCCTATAACCGCACAATAGCTGTACTGCATATAGACCAAGAGTGAGCAGCTATACCATAGTAAGCAGTACATTTACCTGGGGCTCACCTTTTTGATTTAATAAGGGTATTATTTGAACATGGAACAACCTCACTAATCTTTTGCAGGTGAAAATGAACTTTTTAAACACAGGCCTGTTAACAAATGAGTTAAATCTGGAAAAGCCAGATGGTATTTTTCTAACCTACCAGTGCCTTCATTATTTAGTTTAGTGGTGCCATCGCAGAACATCGCAAACACTCATCTATCATACAGCTTTAGTAGAGATCTGCCCACTCTTGGTCCAACTCCATGTGTGCATATACATGGCATGTATGATACCTATAACCTTATAAAAATATATTGCATGTTATACACAAACTATGTGCACATATATACTTTCAATTGACTGATTTTTTGCTGGGGAAAGAAGAAAAAAAAAATCACTTGCTCAAGCTAAGCTGACATTCTTTTACCTAAATGTACCAGAAAGAAAGGGGAGGCTTATTTACATATTGTTTTTTTTCTGAATAGAGTAAGTAGGAGCTTGTAACAGATGCAGGCCAAAGTCTGGCTCTGGGGTCTCTCCACCCCACCTTTACTTACAGGAATATAAAACAACCACAGATCACCCCCTGCCCCCCACCCCTGACCCAGGCTGCTGGTACGATATCAGGGGATGGGAGGTACAAATGGCCCTGCGATGGTGTAGCGATGGGGGTCGCTCCTTCCAGAGGTGTGGCACACCGCACAGGAGCTCATGTATGACTGCATGCTTCCTGTCTCTACGCTACCCACAATGTCTTAGACACATTGTACAGTTTGCTGTGCCCGCTAAACATCTGTGAGGTTTAAAACCTAGCTTCATACTGACTTGGAGTATAATGCATGGTGAAAAGTATTATTTTACAGAGTACTAAGCCTTTATGTGGAGCTCACATAAATGGAACATCATATACAAGACTTATGATGAATGCATGCTGTGTAGTTACTGTACAAGAACAACCTGTGTGTTGCATTACTGCGCACACACTCACGCATGGTCACCTTCAAGCAAAACCCACCGCCCCCAGCTACAGTCTGCTCTTTGGTTTAATCCCAACCTGTAGCTAAAGAATTCCACTTCTGCTGAGATCTGACATGGCAGACGACAACAAGCTGGGGCTTTGCACCCTCAAAACCATTACCCATCATCCCTTTTAACAGAGACACTCCTTACTTAAATTAAGCACCTTTAAATCGGTCTTCCATTTCTTCCCAATGTTTTTCTTCCCTAAAAGTACACTGTACTCACTTTCAATACCAGACTGCCTTAAATGCACTTCTTAAAGCCACCAGGTGTCAAAAATGTTACCACAACGTTACACACATGCCTAGCAATAGTCTGCAGGCGACTACAAGTGTACACACGACCAACTAAAGAGGTCCTGTGATAGGCCTGTACAGGCAGGTAAGTTCCAGAAAGCAAGGCCCTATCTCATAAACGTTGAATAAGCAGCAGAGAATATGGAGTTGGACGTCTTAAAAACGTGAAAAAACACATGCACACACAAACCTTTTACACTTAGGACCTAAAAATGTTGTCAGCTTAATGGCACTGTGGCAGGATGTGAAAGAAAGAAAGAAAGAAAGAAAAAAAAAAACAGTACTCCAGGATTTTTTTCCATTCAGCACATCTCTACACAGACTTAGACAAAACAAATATATGCTGCTGGTTAACATACATTAACTGGTTAAACTGTACACATAGCTAAACATAAGTAACATGATTGTTGCATTTAGTGTGACTCCTTTTAGTCAAGAAGGTTTCTTTTTGCAGTGCAAAGGCCTGGGGGCAGAGCTCTTGACAGGCAGCCAAAATCACAGTTGACATCCAGGTGGTGTTCCTCCCCTGAATAAATCATTGCCCATTCTTCGCCCCCCAACCCCAGCAAACCCTCCTGTCTGACTAGAAAACTGACTGGCCTTCGATGGAAGGTTCTCTTCCTAGGGGACAGAGCCCCTTTCACATTCCTTTCCTATGTCTGAGAGAGAAGGTCAACCAAGTGGCTGACCACATGCAGGTGAGCCTGCAACCAGATGCAGGGTGAGGTGCTGCTCACGGTTTCCACTCCGGCAACCTGTAAGGAGAGAAGCAGGAAGCCTGCTATCATCCTGAGAAAGGCATCTTTGAGGGAAGATGGCAGTAGTGGAAGGAAGGTGTAGAGATCAGGGGAAGCCTCTGCTGTATTCGATGATGCCTGGGTGAACTGATTCTCACTGTTTCTCAGATGGATAAATTTGTGTACACGAAACACTTTCCAAAAAGTCAACCATGTTTATCTGTTCTTCCGTCCAACAGATAGCAGCAGCCTGTTGGATGCAGTCCTCTTTTGAACTGGCAGGCCTCTGTTATTCTCCCCCCATCCACTCTCCCACCACTGCCATGAAGAAAGTGCGAGTTTGTCCGTAATGCCCAAACGATGGTGTTGCTGGCAGAAGACTTCTTTCACAGTGGTTCCAGGAGTACTGAAAACTGAGACCGACCGATCTTTCGGACAAAGGAGAAACAATGTTTAATGAAATCAGGCCATCTGTTTAGCCTTTGCATTGATATCTGAACTTTTGAACATCTCCTAAACACATTGTACAGTTTGCCAATATCTGAAGTCCACAGAAGAGAGTTGGTCAATGAGCAGCAGCCACAAGGCACGGGAACCAGGTGGATTGTGGGAACTGTAGTTCAGTACTCTGGCTTACGCAAGCCAATTAGTGACACTGGCAAGACTTCTCCTTTAAAAGCTGTCAGCCAAGGTATCTGGGCAAACAAGAGAAAATAAAGCAAGTTTCTTAATGTAATAACACATTACTTATTTTTAATTACCGCCTGCAACAGTGCAGATTAGAGAGGAGCTCAGACAGTTCTGACTCTTTAAAGTAAGCCTGTTTAGATGTTTGCTGTTCCTCTGGGGCAGAGCCAGGCAAGTGCAGCTCTTTTAGAACTTTCCATCTGGACTTTGTTGGTGGAGAAGCCAAGAAAGACCCGGCACAAACATGAAAACACAAATTGACTCAGGGCCAAAACACGGCCTAATTTTCTCCCCACCATCTGGCTGCCCCTTGCGTTCTGAAATACTTCTCCTCTTTCTCTCTTTTGTGGGAGAAGCCTCATTAAGTTGGTCTGGAGAAGCCCTTATTGACCAGCGGTTCCTCTGTAGTTCATCAAAACAAACAGAGAGAGAGAACAGTCTAGAAATTCAGGGCTGCAGCATAGGAGGACATCAGGTAGTAAACAGAGAGAAAGCAGAGCAGTACCTGACCCCTGAGAGAGACTGTAATAACAGGGTGAGGTTTGAGCAGAGACCTGACTTAGAAGATCACTGAAAACGTTTCTACAGCCCAGCAAGAAACAGCAGGTTGCTTCATGCTTTAGAATGTGGAGTTTTTCAAGCCCCACTTCAACCTCCTGCTGTAGTGCCCTGAACAAGGTTGTTTAGTCTAAAGTGCTCCAAAACACTCAGTTGTACAGTTGGATCAAACAGGACACGTAACTTTGGGTTAAAGTGTCATTAAGTATCATACTAAGCTGCTTAACTGCGGGGACTTAACAACTGCTCTCCTCGATTCACTCCCTACTTCCTTTCATAGGAACTATGAATAAGTGTCCTATGGGACTACATAGTGAGGGAAGTACTCTTCTGAGTGCCAGATCAAACAGCAGCAAACTGCTGAAGCGCTCATGTCTTTTTTGACCTTTCAGTTACAAGGAAATTACATTTATGCCAACAGACATTATGGTCAACCCTTTTAGGTTCATGTTCCAGGAGGAGCAAGTCAACAGTACCCTAGAGATAGGAAGGTACTGAGCGCAACTCTTTAAATGCAAGAAAAGTAATCTGTCAAATCATGCAAAACACTCGCTTGGATTTTCTGTCATTTCCTTAGTAGGTCTGAATAACCATAACAACTTAAAAATTATACACAGGATGCTTTTAAAAATTTGTTAATAGCTGAATGGCTGGCATTACCTGAGTCAAAAAGGTGTCGCGGTGGAAACATAATTTGGTGTGAGAAGAACCTGTGCGCCAAATTTCAAGTCTGTGGCTTGAAAAACAAAGCCGTATATCAGCTTTAAAAATAAATAAATAAATAAATAAAAACTACAGACAGCGACAGAGCTTTATAGATATAACTCACTCTAGATCTGCATAGACTTCATTGTCATCATGGAGGCCAGTTCCTGTTTGGTGACAATGTCTCGCCTTTTCTGCCTCAGCCTACAAACAAGAGATAGCAAATCAGAAAGAAAAAAAAAAAAGCATCCTTCCATTTTCCACAAACTATTTAACAGAAAGGAAACAGAAAGTAAACAGAAGCAGTATGAGTGAGTCATTATCGACTTGGAGGAGTTCCCTCAGGGCATGAACTCACAACATCAGGCCTATACAGGTACACGCTGCATAACAACGTGTCGGTCAACAACTGACCGCATATACGACGGTGGTCCCGTAAGATTATATACAGTACATAGCACTTGATAATGATATTAAACAACTACAGTTTGTTATTGGTTTATGCATTTACTATACTAAAATTTTTAGTGTAGTCTTTCTACTGTTAAAAATTTTACTGTAGAACAGTATACCATTTTACGCTGGCAGCAGCCTCATACATCTCGTGTTTGTAGCCTAGAGGCTATAGCGTATACAAGTCAAAACGGACGTGATGTGGTGCATGTACACTCTATGATGTTTGCACAATGAGGAAATTGCATAAAAACATACTTCTCATAAGATATTCCCGTCATTAAGTGATGCATACCTGTATAGGTTTTGTTTAGGCCAATATAATGTCTATGTGTCTCTAAGACAAAATATGGTGGTAACACTGAAATGTACTACAGGTTGTGACACCGAGATGCATGGCTCACTGTCAGATGTGTCTGGTGCCAAAACTACAATAGTGAAAAACAAGAAAATTTGAAATATAAAAGGCAAGTAACCATTATTTTTTAAAATCATCAGTCATGTTTCACTTTCAGCAATTTCTCTAAAAATGTACAGGCTGCAGTAAGATGAAGGATCATCAGATATTTGCGTGAAGTGAAAAAAGCACGTGTGGTAGTAATATAGTTTAATAATGCAGGATAATCCACAATAATCCTGCATTTCCCCCTGACACCTGTGCTGTGCTACTCGTCGCTTGTTTTACACATTTTAGTACTGGATGGTCACATGAATACAACTCAGATCTGAGTTTATAACTCTTTACTGGCATTTACAGCACTGAGAGCTGCTGTCTTACCAGAGGAGGATGATCAAGGTGAAGAGCATAGCAAACATGACTCCTGCAAAGAGTCCCAGAGAAACCAACACTCCTAAATTCTTGTACTCCCATGGCACCGCACCTGCACCACAGACAGGGGTGGGGGGGGGACAAGCATCACATGATGCTAAGGTAAATCAGAAATGAGACAAAACAGAGATTCATAACTTCAGAGGTTGAACTCAAATGCCATTTCAAATACAACCTTAAATGCATGAGAGAAAGTACATGGGAGGGGGACATGCTTTAAATCCAATTTTTTTCCCTTCAGTGGCATCTTTGTATAAAAATATGTACAGTGTACAGCAAATTTGTTTAAAGCATTGCACGTTCACATAAATTCATAAAAGTATTAAATATGTGCTCAGTTTTGGAACACATTTTAGATTTATTATTTTTATAGAGATTTTAAAACTTGTTTTAATTTAGCTGAACAGGGTTAAACTGTGGTTCCTGTTCATCCAAATCACATGCTGAAAGGATTTAGTTTCCACTTAGGTTTTAGGATGGTCTGTTTTAAATATTGTACAAAGTGGCCTGCACTGATCATGAATATTAAAGCAGCTTTGGGATGCTGTGCTGTATGCGGTGACCACTCTGCACTACAGCAGCCCGGAGACAAAGGTTATGTTTGAATTGGCGCGCTGTGTCCGGTTTTGGCTGCGTTGCACTGATTCCCCAGTAATGGACATAAATTATGGCTGCAATTTTGCAGCACTTTCATATGGTCCCCAATTGTTCTAGTCTTACAATTGGAAGGTTTGGAATAGGAAAAAAATTGTTTTTTTATATTTTTCATAGTTTCAATAGGTACAGAACAAATATTTCCAAATGGTACTAAAAACAGCTGAGCTAATATATTAACTTTATTGAGTGGAACCAATATCTAATCTGAGTTTTATATGTCTGGGTACAACTGGGGTAAATTACACTCAACTGAAAATAACTTGGACTGGAACAGAACAGTGATGGAAAGTATGTAAGCTGACTTTCCAGGAAGAAGAAGTTGGCTGGGAATTTATCGCACTGCCACGGTAACAGAAACGTAACAGAATGGAGAACACATACTTATCACACATTTCATGTTTAGAAACATAAACTTTCTACAAATGATCAAACACGATCCTTAAGTCAATAATGGCCCTCCGGTATTTTTTCTACATCAAAATGACAGTCAAGTGAGTAGCTGCAAACCTACAAAGAGGCCCAAGCTGCTACTGGGACGAGGAAGTTCTTTGGGCTAAATGACCAAAAACACTTCTGTCTTTGCAACCAAGACAGCTGCCAGCCGCCTACAGGACTAGGTTTCTGGGTGGAATGGAGCATGAAAGAGCTAAAAACAGACATCCTCCTTATGACTGAAAGTGGACACACTCTGTCGGCCTTTTACCACCCACAACAGAACACAAAACCTTTGTCTCACACGTCTAAACTGGGACAAATAAATGCACAAGTCTGTACATGCATGGTCTCTAATGAATGAGCCAGATATCTGTACCTGGCTTTAAACGAAGCTCAAACCTCGATGCACTCCATTTAATTCCTAACGTATCTGGACATTTGTGCACGTGAGTCAATCTGGATAAAACTCTAGACATGAAACAGCACCATTAGTTCTGAGAAAATAAGAAGAAAGTACTTAAGCTGCCAGGAAACTGCGCAGTAACTGTCAGTTTCAGTTTGTTTCACCAATTTCTGAAATGCAACAAGGACTTTAAGAAGTCAGCTTTACAAAATACAGCAAACAGTAAGAAACACTATCCTTTCAAGCTGAAACAGGGTCCATAAGTACACATACAGAAAAGTTACTGAACTTACAACTTAACCACATGGTACAGTTAAGTATGATTCCTAAGACATGTTTCAGGAGCAGCTCCAAAAAGTCTTTCCTTGTATAATTCCATATGGACACCCATGTGCTGCCCCACTGCACAGATTTACAACTCCTACGAACGGGAAAGAGCATTTTGAGTGAGAACGTGATGAGTCAGTGTCTCTGACCCCAGTTCCCCAAAACCCCCCAACCCTGCCACATTAATGGTGATGGGGAACCGAGCACAACGTGAGGACAACAGCTGTGCCAGACAGATGTATTGAATTTGGTCACTGCTAAAGCGCAAATGTTTTTTTTTTTCTTTTCTCCTAAAGAGGGATGGATGGGAAGGGGAAAGAAAAAAAAAAAATCAAATGGATTAGATGTGCATTCAGTAAAATGCTTTTGTTCAGTGCCAAAGGAACACATTTATAGCTCTTAGAAGATGAAAGATTTAACATACATTTCTGAACAATACATAATCACACACACAGCTGCAGACAGCGAAATGTGCACCAAGTACCTGGAGGGTCCGTGTAACTCGGCTCTGTCCGCAGATCATCGTTTCCAGTTGGACTAACTTCTTCTACTGGATCTGTAGAGAACCATGGGAAACACATAAAATAAATAAAGAAATAAAGAAATAAATAAATAAATAAATAAATAAAACACAGCATAGCAGCTGGTCGACTCCCAAATTAACAGCACCCTTCATGAAAATGAACAAAAATTAATACATAAAATGAACGCATGTGATAGATGGTCTGTTGCGTTAAACATATGAGGAATACATATGTTTTAAACAATTTTCCTTAGCAGTGCAGTTTTTTTCTGTAAAAAAAGAAAAAAATTGAGTCACGTGGACAGCTCTGAGCAGTAGCAGTAACTATCAGCAATTTCAAAAGCCTACATATCACTTAGAAATGAGGCCCAGGTTTCTCCTTACTTTCAAATAGCTGTTTCCTAGATCTACCTAGGATTACAAGCCACACCCTTCAGGTGAAGGAGTAAATTCCTTTTTACTACCATTCAAGGACACTGGGGAGTGGGCATCTCACCTGTCCAAGGGATGCCTTGCAGTTCAGGGCTCCAGTCACTCCACTGGCCAAAGCTGAACTCATCTGCTGCCTGGAGCTGGATGGCATGAGAATGCCCAGCCAGGGCATCCATGATTACCAGGGTGGTATTATTGGTCCTCATCTGATGGGAGAGAAGGCACCATGTAATGAAAACATGACCTGAAACCCCAACACCTGATTCTCAACCAGCTTTATCCAGCTATATTGCAGTCCATTCACTCCACCAGACAAAAAGCAAACTCTCGTTCTGCAAAGCAAAGGGCAACCGTATTTTCTACAAGGCAGCACCTCTTGTTTTCATTACATTTTGATGTTCTTGCTCATTATGTGAAATTTAAAACAAATATCCAGAGACTTTCAGTCAGTCAGTATAATCCTAGTTTCAACTTCCAGTTGTTTTAAAAATTAACCCTTTTTTCTGCAGTATCAGACAAAACCTGACTGAACCCGCATTAAATATAAAGCAGCAGGTGACGTGAACTTTTTTCTGCTTATATTCTGACACATTCAAGAGATCGGGTCTGTATCCAGAAACCCACTTTGTTACAGAGCAGCTGCAGTCTGACCACAGAGGAGCAAAGATGCTGGATTTCAACACAAGCCAAAGGTATCTTACCAGCGAAGCTCAGCAATTCACTTTTCTAATTAAATGTGGCACAGTAAATTCCTGCAAATTTGTTTGGAAAACAAAGAGCAGCAAACTCATAAAGAAAACATTGTTTCAGTGCTTCATGTGCAGATGTTGGCTAATTAAAACTGAGATGCATGTTTGACTTTGGGAGAAGCATGTAGATGTCCATAACTTTTCAAAATAAAATTGTATTCATTCTTTTTTATGAGAGGATATAAAAGCACAAACAGCTACAACAGGGGGAGGAAAAAAATAATCACTTTTTACTCTGTTCTCTTAATGGCTGCTACAGGACTTGAAATAAAAAAGCCTCTACTGAAGCACTGAAAGATCATAACACTTTGCGAGTTCTGCATATTGAAGGTCTTGGTAGGGGGGACTGGAGCTAGATGGAGGGAATGAAGGAACAAGGTGTCGCGCACACTCTAAGCTGCTTACCTGCGACCAGATGTTGGAGCCCACAGGTCGGTAGCGCAGCTGGAAGGTGAGGGGGAAAGCTCTGTCCTGAGGCCAACTACCGGGATACTTCCAGCTGACCCGGAGCCTTCTGGGCTTACCTTCCACCACCTGCACTGTTACATCTTCTGGAGGGTCTGGTTTCACTGCACAAGCACACAGAGAAGGTTGGAGGGAAGAAAGAAAAACTGAGCAGCAAGAATACAGAAGAGGTAAAAGCAAGAGACACACCCAGGCGAGGAAGGCAACGTACAGAGCTCATGTAACTTCACCAGGATCAATGTAGTCTCAACCCCCAAAGGATTGACCTCTGTGATGTTGATGGTGTGTGAATGGTGCCAGGTGGTGGGGTATAAGATGGTGCACTCGTTGGGCTTGGAGGGCTCCTGGTGACATGTCTCCACCTTATCTGTCTGGTCTCTAAGAACAGACACACAAACACACTAAGAGATGCAAGTACTTTGTCTCCTGGTGTTTAATCACCACACAACCACAAGCATCCCCAGAATGCCACAGTTGGAGCAGAGCCTAGAATAGGTCAGTATCAACCAAAAAGTAGCATTAGAAATAAATTAAATAAGCCTCAACTATTTTTAAAAATATTAAATACAACACCAATACTCACAAGGCAGTAGGCAAAAAGCACAGAAAAATACCAAACCAAAAAAAAAAAAAAAAAAAAAAAAAGAAAACCACATAAGAGCTCTGGGTTCTTCAAAGGTCATGCAACAACATGTGGGAAGATGGGGAAAGTGGTTGAGAATCAGTAGGTGTGTGGTTTGTTATAGAGAGACAAAGTGAGCCATTAAAAAGGCAGAAATATGCTCCATGGCGTGAAATAACTGGAACACAAGCTTTTTAAATGTTGAAACCACAATACTCCCGTGTGCACGTGCATACACAAACATGTCATGGTTTGTACATTTTCAGCTCAAAAAAACAGTACACTGCATTTGGATGAGTGTACTACCTGTAGGAAGCAATATATTTGGTGGGAAGACGGGTGTTCACCAATGGCCACCAGGAACACCAGACGCTGTGGTGATTGGCCATTCGGCATTTCACCGTTAGTCGCCCAGGCACATCTGAAAAACCACAAGATGACACATGTAAATGCAATAATGTAAAGAACCTTAAAGCATGCCCCAGGTTAAAATACTAAAACCCCACAGAAGAACAGACTCCAGAGAACACTGGATGTTGAATTTTCAGTACCACCCCCTTCATATCAGTTATTCCACTCTTCCTGTCAGGAAGCTGGGTTGCCATCTGAGTTCAGATTTCCCTTCTTCAGAAGTGAACTGAAATTCGGCAACTTTCTATCTGCTGACAGAAGTATTGGCTTTGTTCTTCGTAGTCCCACCCTCAGTGCTGTCCCCCACCCTATGGTCTTTCACAACAGTGGAGCTTTCCTGTGTTTCCCTGTTCATTGTTCAGTCAAAATGTTGCCTTTCTAGAATCCCCCACAGGCACAGATCCATGTAGGGTTACAAATGCCTTTTAACTGGTTTAGAATCAGGGTGCCATGATAGCTACCATTCTGCATATACTATGTAAAGTACACTGACTCATAATGGACACACAAACTTTGACAGTTTGGATGTTAAAATAAACATTTTCCTAGAGTATAGCACAGAACACAGTTGCAGGCAGTCTTGTTGAAAATGGAAGGGAATTTAAGCTAAAAATAAATTAAGAATTGAAAAAACAGACTTCACTAAATCTATGCACAAATTATTCCTCATGCACAGAAAGAACTGCTCCTAACTATGCTGAAAGTCATTCATAACAAGGAAGGCTTCTGTTAAACACTCTGAGGTTGTGGTTACTGCTGAACAAGACAGATAGTGATCTAGTTTTACACTACATCATGTGTGCTAACTGAACACTAACTGGTAAAGTACTGAAGAGACTGACTCACTGTGGTTTGCATATGTATCCAGACTTTGGTATCAAAACACACAAACTGTAAATGCAAACTTACATCCCAATTGCAATTTGGTGGTATGAAGGAGTATCCCCTTTCGATCATAGCAGGTGTAGTTTCCCTCCATGTTACTGCCAGCGTGGCTGAGTGTCAGGGACCCGTCTGGTGAAGAAAGGCCCAAAGCACTCCCATTGAGCCTCCACTCCACAGGAGCCCTGTCAAACCAAAAAAAGAGACTGGCAGTTTATGTCAATGCATGAACAGCACAAACAAAAAGTCAGCGTGCAAAGATATGGGCCTCTCTACCTTACAGGAGTGGAACCTACCTTGTCCTGGAGCCCCCACATAACAGTGTGATGTTGGAATTCAGATTCCCATACTGGATGTCTGAAACTTCCAGAAAAGAAGAGGAATGTCAACGTGGCGTGTGCTTAGCTTCTGACCACGAGGGTCACTAAGGTGACAAAGATCAGATTGAGGAGAGCTGTTACCCTCTGCATATGGTGGCCAAAGTGCACACACAAATGCACTATCACATGTACATAGAGAAATTCAGTACATATTGTACATGCATACAGACATCTGGAATGAATATGTGCATTTCTGATTACAAATGGTTGTGTCCAAAAGAAAGAAACTAGGCTGTTTCACTTTGACTGTATCCAAACGGTATTAAATATTTAGCAATATTTCATGTTTGTATTCTTAAGAAGTCTTAAGAAGCATCTAAAAAATGCACAATTTGGTTTCTGTTTGTGATTCATAGTTTATCCGTCTGGATCTATTTTAAGCAACTTTTACCAATAACACCAAGATTAAACAACCTTCTTATGGGGTTTGCCTTCCTATAAACCAAGTTAAACTTTAAATACAATTCACTTCTATAAGGTGAGGACTACTACACTTGTCACAATATCTTTAAATCTGAAGCAATGCATGGTTTTTAGTCATTTAGCCATTTCTGATTTACATTTCACTTGAGCCTTCATGACCCCCACCCCCGCATCACTGATACTGAAGAGTTTTAGCACGGGCGGAAAAAACAGATATCCTTCAAGTGGCAACATGCATACTGTAAGTCTAGAGAACCATAACTTTGTACATATTTACGCTTGCAAACTTCTAAACACAGAATAAGCACAGTGATAGGTGTTCTATGGCCTTCAAGTTCAACTTGATGCACTCTTATTCAAGAGGAAATGGCTTCCAGATGCCACTGCTATGCAGAGTTTACACTACCAACTGCAAAATAAACAGCTTTCACACAAAATCTATCAACAATCCACTGTTTCCATTTTTTTAAACATTAGACAAGATTGAGTTTGTAATCTAAAAAGTGTGTATATTCTATTTCAAAATGTTTATAGCCCCAAGGCTAATAAAATGAACTAAAAATACAATTTGTTCTTAAACTAACTTGCAGTGGACATACAGCCTATGACAGTTTGGATTTTAATATAAACTAAATTTTCCTCAACACAGCATAGAACACAATTGCAGGCAACACTGTCAAAAATGGAAGCGAATGTAAGAAAAAACAAATTAAGAATTAAATTAATAAGAAAACAGGCTTCGACACTGAAATGGGTTTAGATTCAACCAACTATTTCCAAGTCACACTTGTTTTGTGTTTGTAAAGGGAATAAACTATGGTGCTGTGAACTCTGTCACAGTCAGGTACAAATGACTTGTGTTGAAATATCTGTCTTGCTAATCTTTAACCATTTCTACAAATAATTTGTATGTGAGGATAATCAATTACAACCAAGAAGTTACGTATCCTGAAACCTTTTTTAAGTTAAGAATTCACTCTCTCTGACTACTGGTCTTGTTGTTCGGTGGAGGAAGCATTTCAGCTAAAGGACAACGTTACACCCTGCTGACAGATAAATCTATCAAGACATCAAAAAATTTGACTGCTGGGCCAAACTGTTTGACTGAATAATCCCTCAAATATGCCAGACAGCCTCCTGCTTGCAAGGTGGGACTTACCTTCATTGCTCCATATCTCCGAACTGATGCGGACAGAGAACAAGACGAGAATGGCAACAACTATCAGACCATATGGGTGTAGCGATAATGCTGACATCTGCAAGGGACACAGAAGGAGGAAAGCACAGCATTAGAGGAGACAGTAGGCAGCTTCAGCACAACGGAAGCTGCGTTTCTGAAAGATAAGAAGTGAGGATCAGCAAAAATAATCCAACATGACGCTCTTTAGTGGGTGAAGTTAAGGAGCTGCTGTTGAATTCTTGAGAACAGTGGTCCACTGAGCGCTGTTACAAGAAATTGCCGGCTTTCTTAAAGTAATGGGAAAATCTGTAAGTTATATAACTAATTTTGACAAGACAACAGATAAGTAAATAGATCACAGGATGAAATGAACGCACATCAGTGTCCGGAGGCCAGATGGCTATCTGTTTGCACGTCCGCAGAAGTGCTCATAAAAACCAGAACTGCTGAATACATTTCCTGATAAGCAGGCCATCGGTCACCAGAACACACAGCACTGAACAGCTGTCGGTTTGCGTAAAAGCTTGGCGAACAACCCTTGTTCTGCACAATTGAAATCGCCCCGCTGTCGTTCTGTCCTGAACCTGATGGCCTTGTCTTAACTCCTTGACGATCTGCATGGTCAAGAGGACGCTTGTGCCATCATTCAGAATTTGAGGTTTCCTTTGGCAGGAAACCAGAAGCAGGCTGGGCATAAAGGCCCCACCTCTGAGCAACCAGGACTGTGGTGCAATGGCCGAGGGGAAAGTAAGAACTAGGCCAACAGTCTCGATTGCATCTCTAAAACTAGAGATAAACCTGACTGTTACATAAAGTGATCATAACAGCCATAAGGTCTTCCTCTAAAAATAGACCCTGCATCAAGTGGCAACTGCAAAAAAACCTTTAACATGAAAACATGGTCAAATGTTATAGATCTTCAAAAATCACTTTCTGTATACTCTGTACCAAATTCAAGATTCTTTCATACCCCCCCAAAACAGCAACATTCCAAAAACCTTTTTACCCTTCTATTTACTCTGCTCTATCCAGCTATGCATTTGTAGCTTCTGCTTTCATTTTTCCAAGCACAACATTTCACAGAAAGTAATGTTGCTTCTTATAACACTTGATCTGTTTGTACACATGAACACAAACAAGCGCTGCTAACTGCTGACACTCGGAAAGTCGGGCAGTCTTCTCTCAATCCCACATCAATCCTTGTTCTGACCGCAATAAGCGATCTAAAATGACTTGGGGGAAGCACACAGTTACCAGAGTCACTTACTTTGATAGAACCCTGTGACCAAAGTCGTCTCTTAAGACCCTTCAAGGACCGGCCGTTGAGTGTGGCCATCAAGCAAAATGGGGAGGCTAGGTTCCTGCCTGCTAGAGGAAATGAGAATGACAACCGAGATTAAGTTAGAAGCAGAACGCCCACATGGTGGGGGATTGAATGACATGGAGAGCGTCCTCCAGAGGCTGCCTCTGACAGGTGAATGGGGGGGGCACATTCCAGGTGAAGCAGTCACAAAGCCTTGCCGCTAGGCCTGCTGCCTTGCCCCATCTATCAACGCATGCTCCAAAGATGGAGGGCTGATACACCGTGCACGGCACTTTACAGAGGGAGGTCCCCATCTGGAGCGGAGCAAAGACTGTCCGTGTCCTCTCTGACAGCAATCCCTCCCTCATGCGGTCACTGAAATACGCGAGAAACATCAGGAAACAGCGATATGCACACGGCTAATTCTGGACTAAGCTGCATTATGGCCACTCTGACCTTTGACAGCAAACTAAGCAAACAGTGCCATGCTTGTTCCTGGCTCTACCCGTTTTGTTTGCATGTCAGACGGTCCATAAGACCGGTGTGGAAAAATGGCTTGCAGGGGGAGGACAGGGGTCATAAAAAAAAGAGCTGAGTTAGACTGTACAACAGGGCTGATCTCTCAACAGTCAGGTCTCCTAATGGAAGATGGTGACAGAGGCTCTTGTTCTAACATAGTGCAATGTACCCATGATCCAAGAGAAAAATTTATGCCTGAAAGGTTGCTGATTGCCCAGCGGAATATAATTGTAGGTCTGAATAAAATGGTATAAGTAACCAAATACCGTAAAATACAGTTTCATCCACAGTGCGCTACTATTTTCGCTCATATAACCATGAGTTTGCTGAACCCTGGTGCATTCAGACTCCCAAACTCTCCCTAATGTCCCTCATCAGAAATCATCATGCTGCTGTCTAATATTTCACATGGAGCCTGATGGGATCCATCCCGAAGTTTAGCAGCAGAACAACAACAACAACAACAACAAACAACAACAGAAACGGTTTAAGAAAGAACTCTGACTCTTGCTTGGCACATGATTTTCCTTGGCACTGGCACAATACTGAAGGGAAAAACTGAACAAAAGGGAACGCTTATATTCAACAAGAAGTGGAAAAACTGTCACATTCAGTAACAATAAATATTTTTACACAACGGAAAAAGTCAATTCTAACAAACACAGAAATTGAAAGAGTTGTCGGTAAGTTCACCCATCCAGAAGCATTTTGCTGAAAGGAAGACACTCCAAGTTCTTTGAAAGAAGCTTTGGTTTTATTCTAAGTCGAAGTTCCAGGGACTCAGATTAGTCCCACATGTCGCGGGAGGTGGGGCTGCACTTCGCTCTCACTCTGCTTCAAAGAAATGTGTCTGGCACCAACTTACCAGCAGCCCTGCCAAGAGCCAGTCGAGTAGTGTGGATTACATTACCGAAATCTGAATTACATCTCTTTTTAAAGCAAACTCGGCAAACTCGCACCACGAACTAATTGGACTCGCAAAGACTAATGCTCACGCAGTTATGCTGTCTCTGCAAGCGTGATTTGTTGCCATTAGTGACTGAGAAGGCAATGCGAAGGAGTTGGCCCATAAAGAAATTCAGATCAGTACTGTATTAATTTTCCAAAAGAAGGGGGGGGGGGGAGAACAAAAGTTTTGCTTATTTTTAAGTCACGAGAGTCGACACCAGTGTCAGGTTTCAGGCAGCCAAGATGGTGCCTGTGTTCACATGGTTTTGACTGTGCTCAGGTTGCTCTTTATTTAAAAAAAAAAAAAAAACTGGGCATCATTACTTCTGGGAAAATTTCATCTTCACATGGTTACCCAAGACAATTTCCTCCTGAGGTCACTTTCCTTATATACAAGACATGAAAATTTCTATGTAAAACAAGACCATTTTGACACCTAAACTGAACATTGACTATCTAATGTTAATTCTTTAACTGCGTTAAGGATAAAGCCTTATTAATCCTTGCAGGAAAATTAACCTGTACAGCAGCTTCAGCAAAGGATAAAACATAAGGCCCACAATGAAGAAGAAAAAAAATGAAGAAAAATGAAGAAAAAAAAATTAAATTCCAAATTACAGTCAAGTGAGAGACGTTTAACAGCTCTGACATCATTAGGCTCCTTCAGTGTAGAACAGCTAAAAGTTAAAAAGTGGCAACACGGAGGCGTATGGCTGTTGCTAAGAAGGACCCTCAGAAGTGCTTCTGCACCAAAGTTGAATAACCCCTTGGCTAAAAAAGGAGATGTGAGTCAGTCCTTCCCCCTTAAATCATCTTCCCTGTCTTCAGCAAAAATGAAGTATTTCGATCACTAATAAAAGAGAAAAATAGTACTGAGCTTAATGAATAAAAACAGTCTCATCTGTGTGGCAGCAACAACCTCCAGTTCACCTTCTCTGCACATGCACCTGTGTTTTGGGCCCCATCCCACAGCCGTGCAGCCCACAGCCTGGTAACGCTCACCCGTCATGTTCAGTGAAATACCATGGAATGCAACATGCAGATCACCCCACTGCACCCTCACCCAAAGCCCAAGCCCCTTACCCCCTTTGTTACGTGACCCCTCTGGTTTTGGCCTTCAGCCTTGACACGGCCGACCCCCTCTGAGCAAGCGAGTGATGCTAAAAATACTCCTTATCACAACGCGTGGAGGAATTAAGTAAGGATGATAGTAATGGGGAGAATGTGGGCAGACGGAACTGTGCAGATCAGCACACGTAGTTCTCGAGAAACCAGGCTCATGGGGTTTGCAAGAGCCTCAGCCATTACGGCATGCTGAACACTGCCTTCCACTTCTTGTAACTTAATTGGACCTTTGATTCATTTTAGCAGTTTGATCGCGGAGAATGAACCAATGCAAGCTGACAAGTACACCAGGGGGACAGAAATGCGAGACAGTGTGGGACGTGGAAAACCTCAGTGCAAATTTTTTTTTCCGCAAACACGCAGTGTAGATGAATAAACATGTGGTGGGATCCTAGAAAGGCTCACGCAGAGAAGTGACTCCGAATAAATAGAATTCAATATTGTACACATTGTTGTGCTCGTGTTTTGAATTAATTCTGGTGCTCTCAGACTTAGCTCAGCTACATGCTAAAGGACATTCAGCTTTTTTCCACTTTTGGGAAAAAGGATATTTACAGCAGTTTTATATAAGAAACAATGCAAAAATTGGTGGCCATCTGGTATTTGGACACACTGCTAAAATAACTAAATGGAATTAGTGAAGGGAAAAAGAACCTGGTCACAAATTGCTTGCAGAGGGATTGCGCTTCGTAGGGATTCCAGGCAGCTGATGGATAAGAGGATTTAACCAATTCTTGCCTTGCATTTAAATTTCTTGCCAATAAGCAGGAGTGCAACTTCTAGAGAGGGAAGAACAACCTTAACCTGCAACACAAGGAACTTGATCTCCAGCTTAATGTCCACAAGTTCATGGAAATCAAAAAATTAGGAACGTTAGATTATGCCTTTATCAGTTGAATGCATCTTGCAAAGTGTCTGATTTTTATGGGGTAGGGAGGGGGGACTGCAGTCTTTTCTCTGCTGTGCTCCCCCAGTTCAGTTCCTCCTCCACACAAGTCTGAACTTTCCTGGCCCAGATGACTCACTGGGTAACAAGCAAGCACAGAGTGGCTTTTGATTAGGGGGGGTGAATGAAAGGAATGAGAAGAGCTATGAGACCTTCAGTCTTAGTTATACTGTGTTACACAGAGAAAGTGTCTGTGGATTCACTAGAGGGGAGAAAACATGCCACCATCGCACTGCAAAGGGACGGTACACGTCTTCAGCACTGTGGTCTATGGTTATAATTACGGTACACATACCATATCTATTTAATCCCTGAAGTAAAAGAAATACGATCCATTTTTATATCACAAAGATTTAACATTAGGAAACACTGGTTGTTAATCGGTACAAATGAAAATTATTTATTCACATCAATGACGAAAACTGGAAACGGAAGCCAAGTGATGATGAAGATCACAACGCTGATTGGCCGACAGCACTGGAAAGGTTTTGACTCTGAAAGGAGTGGAGAATCGGACAGTTAATGTGAGATGATAAATATTCATAATAAAGAGGTTAGTATTCAAAAGGGTTTACATAACAACTGATGGGAATTCTCTGGGGTGTCCAAAGTCACGAAGGAAAGCAGCAGGTTCAAGTAATGCATGGATGGATGAAATGCATACGAAAGCAGTTGCTATAGATCTGGACCACTGCTTGGACTTACACTACCGATGTGACTACAACTAAAGCAATTAAACAGTCCAACACACAGCTTCATACATACCGACTGCAGAGCAGTGCGTCATTACCTGGTAAACAGATTTGTCTGAGATGGGTCTTCCAACTACTTCTTGTTGAGTGAAAACCAGGTAGCCTTCCTCTGCACACCTGTCTTATTTCATATTACTTACTGGCACACAAGCACCCACACGCCAACACGTGATCCTAAATGGTCATCAGAGAATTCTATCATCTTACTGATGCATTGGCATTGGTGTAAACCTGAGAAAACACGAATGTGCAAATTGTAAACATAAGAGAATACACAACGGTTAGTTTTTAGTTGTCAATACCAAGACTGGGTGGTAGAAACTCCCTGAGAACTGCCAAATACCTTCCGGTGTTCAAGTAGGGTCTAAAACATAGTTCTTTTGTACACTCTTTTCCAACAGTTCAATCGGACTGTTTGTGGTCTGTAATCTGTACAGCAGGCATTCACCATTTTCAGTTGCAATTTTGCTAGCTATAGAAATGCATGTCAGATAAAGAAGCTATGGTTTCATAATTGAGCGTCTGTATCTCAAGTTCTTCTTTTAGTTCTTTTCCTCAGGACACTTTTATCCCGAAATGTGTATGTGACTTTGGAGAAAAGCATCTACTAATTAATAAACGCAAATACACTGAGTGTGCAGTCAGGAAAATGTTTTTACAACCAGATGAAGAAACAGGGCAATGACCTGAAGTGCACGACTTGTTTTAAGCCACTTATAAGCCAAAAACACAACATTAAATAATCACATTTCCATGGCAGCAGATTCAGATGTGAAATTAAAATGGTGTATGATGAACAAACAGGGTACTCGCATTTCCCCTACTATTCCATACTGCTGTCCCCGGAGTCCCCCCCATACCAACCGGCCTGCACTGTGGCATACCTGGCATTTTTACAGGCACCTTTTGGTAAATAAGCGATAAAGCAGCAAAGTGGGCTTCACAGTGGGACCATTGTTCACCTCTGAGGGTTCCCTAGGTCCACAAAATCTTTCTGGAGCACAGCCTTGCTTCTTCTTGCCAAGTGAGAGGCCTGGGTCGCCACGGACTCCGAAAGGAAAACAAACAGTGCAGTAAGACTGCTTTAATATTGCCTGAAATTCACAAGAAGCCCAAACCCCGCACCTCTGAAACAAACTGCTGACCTGGTCACAAAAGCAGTCTTGTTTGGTCTTCCCTGGCGAAACTGGATGTTTTAAAAGTAACATTTTTTTCCCTCTCTGTTTATTAGTCTCACAATGACACTTGACAATTCTATCTAGTCATGAAGGAGAGCATCTACCTACAAGTGTCTACTCAGATGCCTGAGAAGTACATGACATGTTTTGACAATTCGTGATCCTTCCACAAGGCAATAAACTTACGTATTCATTTACTTGTTCAGCTGACACTTCTTCAAAACAACATACAGTGTTATACTCCCTGAAAAGTGATTTCAAATCAAGTTGAGTACTTTTTACTACAGCAACCCAAGGTACCTTGGTCAAGAGTACTACAATGGGAAGAAGGATCTGAAACTGGGTTCTTGGAGTGCAAAGTGAGGTCTCACTACCACATCACCTGCTGCCAAATAATTTTCTGCTCTTTGAAAGCTAGTGCTTCAGGATTTCGCACAGGACACAGGCACAGCATGAGCCAGTTCCCTTTCAGTCAAATCAAATTTTAGTGGCACGCATCTGTTAATCCAAGGCTGCGTTTGCACGGCAGAAAAGTTTGTTGGAAAAACAAAGCGTTAAAAGGCACCAGAGAAACGCAAGATGTTTAACAATATGCCGCAAAGACCCCGCTGAACTTCAAATTAATTCTTGAAAAGGGGATAAGCAGAAACCTCAATTAACACCAAGCTCTAAATCTCAGTTTGGTGACCACCACCCTCTCCGCCGTACCACCACTGAATCTATACAGAACCACCTCTTTCCTTGCTTTGACAAGGGGAACTGCAGTGAGCCAACTGCTGTCCTTCAGCTGTGGAGAAAAGATTGACAGACACTTGTTGACAGAGCACCATTCTCAAGGTCACTTTTTCTCCCTGTGGTCAGAGGGAGAGGTGACCACAACACTTACCACAGCTGCCTGGGTGACTCCTTCATGCCTGACTATTTCAAAAGCAATCGAAGAACAACGTTTTCTCTAGACAACTAACAAGTGTGCAGTGTACTCTGGGCTGCACCTTCTTCTCCTCAAAGGACAGAGTAGAGCTCAGTCCCATTTTTACAGCACTTTCCTTCAATAACCACTGAAGAGGAAAAAGGGCAAAAGCAGCAAAAATTAAAAACAGAAACAGCAAATGAGTCTTTATAGATCTCACTGGTTTTAACTATCAGTGGGAGCAAACTCTTCATTGAGGTTTACACTCCCCAGTCCAAGTCCATTCGGACGGAATCTGAGAACAACACCATAATGAGCTAAGCAAGAGTTTCTGAATTAGCCAGTAAAACGTCTCCCAGAGTACCATGGCTTCTCCCTTGATATACAGCGGTGTAGCAATAACACACACACAGCATGTATGTAAAGAGGACTGAATTACAGCTAGTGAGGGGAAGGTCAAAGAGCTGCAAAACAATGCAAAAAAGGCAAAAAAAGTGAATATATCAAATGCAGGAAAGAGCAGCCTGTGGAATATTATCCAGAAGTCAATGTCAATGTCTTCGGCGGTAGGGTGACGAACGGGAAAAACAGTTATTTCTGGCAGATGGATTATAGATTAACTTGACCACACTAGACAAGTCTTAAGAAAAGGTTAACCATGAACCGAGTTCCTTGGGCCAAATATTAACATTTGGTTAAGCTTTGAACATAGAACAGCTGAAAAGGAGCATCACACCCCTTTGGACATTGGTCAAGAATACTGTGCAGGTGCAGACTGGAGAAACAACATTTTGGAGTGAAAAATGGGGACTGCCAAGCACTGCTGCAAAGCATTTGGCCATATTGCTGGATGGGAGATCCTGAATCAGCAAGGACTCTGCAAGAGAGATGGATCATTTCAGATACATACTGCCTGCATCCAAAATAGCAGGCGATCGACCAGGAACAGAATCCATAGAACCGTCATCTGGTACACATTATTATTTTCCTTGAAGCACAGAGTTAACAAGCATTCCTGAGTTGGGGGCAAATTCCCAGGGGTTATACCCTATACGGATTGTTTACTTCCCTTTTTAGTACAGCCACAAAGCCAGGAGATGCGGCGCACCTACCCCCCCCCCAAACATCTGAAATCTTAATCTAAGCGCCATTCTCTTCCCTTGTTATAACGTAGTGGAACCTCTGTTAAGGTTATTGTCTTAAAGCAGGAATACTTTACAAAAACAAGCCTCAGACTTCCCTGGAGAAGTGGCTTAAGAAAGCCTGAAATCTGCAAAAAGTAAACATATATTACATGCATATACACAAGCTAAACCCTCTGCCCCTCACTTCAGAGTAATTCTAGTTGTCCTGACAGAGCAGTCTGTGTAAACGGGAAAATGGTTAACAGCTGTTTAAATGAAAAAGTCAACACTGGCAGTCACAGCTCGAGATCTTCAACCCTAGGTTTCGTTGGAACGGCAAGCGAGCCAGGCCTGGAAATGCGAAAAAGGATACAATCTGAGGACGGGAGTCTGCTGAGCAGTTAAGCGGGATTTGATAAGCTGGCGTTGCACTTCTTTCAAACACATACGTGCTGAGCTGATGAGGGAAGGAATGCAACCTCGGAGGATGGAGCTGGGCCTCAGAGAACAGAGGTCCATAAAGTTACCGTCCACACATCTGCACAAGTTCTGCGAGTCTTTGCTAACGCTGAAACAAAAGCAGCATGGATTTCGGGACGTGTAAACTATACGCCAGCGGAGTTTCCAAGAAAACAACATTTACATTACAAGTGCCCCCTGAAGAATGCCATACGTCCTGATGAAGCTCCCTTCGCGGTGTGTCCATCGCTGAATTATTTTATTCGGGAATGCAAATGTGGCTTGGGAGAAGGGAAAAAATTCTTACGTCTATGGACACCAGATGTTGGGAAAATGTAAAGGTGAGACTTCCAAAGTCAAAAGGAAAAATCTAGGTACTTTGCCAACACTTCTGTTAGCAAAACAGAATTTTTTGTTTCGTTCCAAGAATTTCACCGATTGTGTGCTTAATGTGTGCACCGTTACTCAAAAAGTACATAGCAAATACTCATTTAATATACCTGCTATGCAAATAAAGCTAGCTACTTCAAACATACTGGAGATTACAAGTTCACTAGACATTGTTTGGGCCCAGGGCTTAGTCTATAACTGGTCATCAATAGGACACTGTTTTAACATGCAGTTTGTAACCAAAAGTAAAAGTGTTAAAGGGGACCTTGCTGCATCAACATCTCTCATCTCCATTTGGCCAGATTAGTAATCTTGCTTGATGAAAATTTTCCTTGAAGGCTGTACCCATTTCAAAAAGTACTCTGCTACTCATTGAAGGCATTTCTTAAGAAATTTGATAAAGTATTGACTCGACACTTATTTAGAAGAACAAAAAGCCCAAAATCAGCCTCTCCAAACTCTGCCAACTGAAAGAGAACGGTGGCGCTTCGCTACTGGATATGAGACTCTGGTTCCATCTCAGACCAAGTCCCGGTGAACCTGAGCACAACTTCCATGTCACTCCCAGAATCTACCTTCCCCACTGCATCTCTGTAGGTTATTTCCAGGGACATTGCAGGCATGTTTTAAATGTAAAGCAGTTAGTAGCACTTTGACACACCTATTTTGGAACTACAACAAGATACAATCTTTTTGGAAGGGAGGTTACTCAACCATTCAGAAGACCATTAATATAAAGTTGGTTTGTCCCCATCTATTCAGCTTTTAAACCACAACCCAAATGCTCATTGTGTTTAAGTCAAGGAACGTAGGCTGTTCGACTGATACACTTGGCAAAGAAATGGATTTTGATGCTTTGGACATCTTAAGTTCTCTGTAAACATCTGGATGTCTGAAGTGTTTCATTTCCTCCAACTTGAAAAGTTGACATTCAACCAGCAGAATAATTCAAAACAATTTTGGAATATGTGGACTCTCTTCTAGCGTGTATTAGACAGTTCTGAACGATCCTACCAGCCACACGCTAATCTGACCCTCAGCCCCTGCTGTACGTACATGAACAAACAACCTCTTGGTGCTGTTGTCTCCATCTGATGTTGCTGTGACCTAATGCTGTGCGTAGTTAATAAAAAATGTGTAATGTGAGATGGGCAACAGATCACTGTGCTAGAGCCCTGGCGCCAGACACGTGCCAAACCAGTTCGGATCACACGTAATCCAACAACCCCTTGTTGAACAATAAGCACTCCATGACACATTTTGCGGAGTAAACATCAGTTTAGTCAAGTAGAAAATAAGTACCTATGTGGGACAACACTGATTAGTGGTTGTCTATGGACAGAACACATGTATATCAACTTTTTGGTTAAGAATTATAAAGTCTTATGTATTATATTTGAAATCCTAGCTACAGTAGCAGTTCAGAAAAAAATTAAGAGCAGTGACGTGCGTGAATTACAGGCACCAGGAACACCACTGTTTTTAAGTATGGGCGGAGACAAAATCGGGGTTTATCAACAAACCGGAGGGCGGTCCCGTCCCAGCCACGAGTGCCTCCACCATCATGCAAACAAAGCCAAAAGTCAAACTATATGTTAGGAGGAGCTGGAATATTTACTGTCCTGAAGCAGTGACAAACGGGGAGTATGGTAAACCCAGTTACAGACCATGTGTCCCAGTTTCACTTCGGACATACGCCAATCATCCTACATGGCAGCGCATGGTTAAAAGATTCTGCCCTCCTTGTGATGTTATCAAGGTTTGCTTACCACAGAGACCACTGTTAAGTGGTTTTAAAGGGAACGTGGTATAAATCTAGTTATTGGCTAGACACCCCCGCGCACACGCACACACACAACAATGTAGTGGTGCAGACTAAACAGAGGGCTTAAGAACAGGTGACGGCAGAGTTCAGGAATAAACGGAGAATGTAAAATGATGTAAATTGTGGATGAATATTCTACAGGCCTCTTAGTCCAGTACCTCAGCCAAACATGTATCACAGCTCTTAATGTACATCTCTACCAGAAGTCCCGTACCCAGTCCAGGGGAATGCAGCTTTCTAGCCAACTGGGCTCTCTACATCCCCTCCTTATTCAGCATGGCACCCGGCACAGATGGGGCTCATGGATTCCCTTGTTTGGGTGACGCTGGACTTGGCAACAATGGCTATTTGAATGGAGATCAAAAAGTTCTGCAGTTTACAAGTGGTTGATCATGCCAGCACAGAACTTAATGTACCAGCTTAGGTGGTTATTCTATAAAAATAAAAATAAAAAAATCTATATTTGTTTCAACAAACTATTTCATAAAATGGTTATTTCAACTGAAACTAAGTGTAAAACTTTAGGATATTACCTTATAAGTTATTGCAAATCCTTATATTACATAAGCTAAGGATATAATGTAGCATACAGAAATGTGAATTAATATTATGTTCTCATACAGTTATACATTTTCACATATTTCAAAATGATACAATAAAATTATACTTACAGTACAAGTACAATAGCATAATATTCATGCTGTTATTTTTACTTTCATTTGTAAATCTGATTTCCCCCCCCCCCTACTTTTTCAGTACCATCCTGAACACTCACTTTTTTGCTTGCTAGGCACTAAACAAAAAAGAACAAATTGAATCACAAACGAAAAGTTCCGTAAATAAAACATTTTTTATTAAATAAAACACAATTGCTGATAAACACCCAAACACTGGTTGAAACCCAAACAATAACAAATACAGATGCCTTGCGGTAGCACAGCCAGCCGATGTCGTGCAGCTGAAGGAGCAGTTATTGTTAGACGTGGTTTCACAGATGAAATGGTGTGGCCCTTGATCTAACACAGCAATGTATCGCAGCAGACAGAGCCATCCGTACGCCTGCAGGGTAGTCCATATGCTGCCCTTACTACCTAGGATCATGGCATTACCAAGTCTATTTAATGGACAAAGAACAGTCAAAGAAGCTCATGGAAGGCTACCATGGACAAGCCTACCAAGCCATCATACTTGCTTTTACAAAAAGGCTGTGCCGCATGCTGGCAGCTCTCCTGAAATGTTTTGCTTAGAGACCATCACGCTACCATATCCCACCACCCCACTATTACAGAAGCCAACAAATCTCAGAGCCCCCCCTCCCATTTCCTGAATAATTTAGCATCCGGTCAAAGCGCAAGTCATTGTGAAACCAGACCCCAGTATGGAATTTTCCATTTAAGTGGACCTATATTTTTCTTTGACCCCTAGCAGCATCAGTCACCAACACATGTTACCATGTACTATAGCAATGACAGCAGAGCCTGATGGTCATCCAACAGTCAATCCATCACCTGGGTCATTTCAGACAAAACCTGGCTTTTTTTGGCTCGTCTAAAGTGGAAAAAGGAAGGTGCCCCCCTCATCCCTGAGCAGGAGGTCAACAGTTCACTCTTTAGCTCAGCCAGCAGCCATTTCAGAACAGAGTAAAGGCAGGGCAAACTTCTTTTGTGAAGGCTGAAAAAGACAACTGTTTACAAATCTTCATTAAAAAAAAAATAATTCTCAGCTGAAAATATTGAGAATTACAAGCCAGGTGAAACACCTTTGAGTAGATACCTCAAAGCAGGGTTGGGTCAGCCTGCCATGAATCTGACCCCGAGTCCAGTTCCTTAACCATCACTCCACCTGCCGAATATTAAAATAAACACCCCTTGCATAAGAAAGAACCACACAGAGAAAGATGTTTTCCACATTTACATGTGCTAGACTGACTCTTCCCTCCACCCATCTAAAGCATAGCACACATGCCAGGACTGCAGACAGGCTTTTCTCTAGCTACTCATTAGACTCAGATCACCGGCTGCTTGCAGGCCTTAGGGGAGCCACAACCAGCACTGACCAGAGGCTGGTCTGGTAACGTAGCCCAATTAGAACTTGCTCACCACAGCCGCACCGCAGCAACAGGCTCCCCTCTCCAGAAGAACACCGCATCAGACTAGCATTGCCAGTTGTTTGCAACTCGCTCGTAACGAAAGCTAAAAGGAAGGGACTTAAAAGCTGGAGGCACGTTTTCTTATAAAACATCAAAAAACATACAAAGGAAACTAATGAATCAAAACAGTCACATTGTTGTACATGAACTCACCTCCGGTTCCCATGTCCTTAGAGAGTTCAACAGTGACTACACCCTGCACTCGTGTTTGTCAACAGCTCAGGCATAATTTATGGCCTTTAACCAGCTACATCCTTCTACATCTCATATGAGCCCCATGGATATATTCCATTCCAAATTAAAAACTGCATGGTTTCCTGTGAATGAACTTAAAATATTCGACTATCAACTGGCTTCAATAAAGCCACATTCAAAATGTTGTATTGAAAGGTTTTTACTGTGTTACTTGGCACTGTCTGGACCAAAAAGAAGGAACAGTGGATATGTGAAAAGTAACAACACTATAAAATCTGCAAAATGTTTTACTATTCCACTGGTTGTATTTAATACAAAATTAAGCTTGTTGGATTAAAAAAAAACTACCGTAAATGTACACTGCCAAACTTCACTACTCTTACATCACTAATATTAGCAGCACTGTTCCATTTGTGCGCACACACACACACACTTTAAAAATCTGTACATGTGTAGTAAGTGTGGTGTCTACCCTGTGTGTGAGGGGGCAAAACGAAGAAAATTCATCATTGCCAACTTCATTACACGAAAACCTCACACAGTGAGAAGTAAACAGATTCAGCTTTATAGAGAATTCCCTAAATATTGGGGCAAGTAACATGCAGCAAAGTAAAAACTTGCATTAGGCCATGAAGACACTCTTGAAGCAGTCCCTGCTATAAAGGCTGTCCTGTTGTTGGCAGCGGAGCTACACATTCCTACAATCAGCAGGACCCTCCCCCACTCATAAACAACCCCAGCTTAGTCACATTCTCCCTGAACAGCACACCCCTCCATTTAAGATGGTCTCCTTATACTATGGCCACAGTTCCAACTGCAACAGAGACAACATGTGTTTCTTGGCAACAAAAATTGATCAGATTGCATTTAAACTTTGCGAAACAGAAAAAAGCCAGCATTTAAGATCGCAAGCTAAACAAGCATGAAGTCAACCTTGTCCAACAGGCTGCAAATAAATGCATTTTGCGTCTGTGTGTTCGGTGTTCACAAGTCTTTTAGCGCCTCATAAGTAGGTTCTAGGCTCCGGCATCTTTCGACATGGTGCCAGCGGACCCAGCTGGTAACTGCGTGATGGTAAGGACTGCTGGACAGAAAATGGCTTGCTTGCTCAGATGAACAAACTCATTATTAGCAGGTGTGTTAACACTACATCCTTTGAGCGGTGAAGTCATAAGGGACGGTAGGATTTGGCTGTTAAAGCGGTAAGCAGGTTGAGGGGTTCATGTGGTTGATGCGCAACGTAGCGTAGGAAAGTGGTGGGTTTAATGGATTATAAGGAAGTTAGCAAGTAAGCAAAGTTAGCCTGCAAAGTTGTTAGCAGGGCTGCTCAAGCAGATAGCATGTGTTTGTGTTGCTGGGTAGCGCAGTGATGCGTGCAGTGGTGGAGGGGAGCAGTTCTGGGATGACTGAGCCTTCCGGAGATATCGTGGGCCTAACTCGGCAAAACACCTGTGAAGGGAGGTGCCCAATTGACAGCCTCGAGGAGATACTGCACCATCGCTTCACTATACCATGTGTGGGTTTGTAGCTGGCTAGCATTGGTATTAAGGAAATACAAGCCATTGCATAGTGGCTAGATAGGTTTGCTGTGGGTTGACTGTGGGGTTGCTGTGGTGTGCAGGTGAGGATAAAGTAAAACAGGTGCTTAGGATGAAGGTTAGAGAGTGGGATCCCCTTTGATGCATTAGTCCTTTTTTTAAGCACTTTGTGTTTGATATGAACTCACTTGTACAATTACATTAATTCATTAAAAAAAAAAAAAAAAGAACCAAGCAGAATTGCACAAAATTTTTTTTAAAGGCAACAGTATGCTCAACAGTCATACACACATTTACAAACCAAAGCAATGGGACACATATATATACTGTGGGCAATATAGTCACTAGTTGGACAAGGGTTTGACCAAATCTCAGTTTATGTAGCGTTTGCATGACTTTCCTTTTTGCCTACTCTCAGTCCAATCACATTTGATGACAGTTGCATTTACGCTCAGTTCTTTGCACTGTGACAGCAGGTCAAAGACATTGTTCTTCAATAGAGTCTGTATTTATCCAGCAGATCAAAAAAGCTGTATCTAAGCTGCAGACTGGCATTTCACTTTTTCTGCAGTAAACTGCAGAAATATTGACCCAACAACCATACAACCACTGGAAACATTTCTCCAGAATTGGTTTATTGCTACAGGTATCCCTTGAGACACGAGTCTGCAACTTTTCAAGTTTCCACACACAAGTGATTTAATACCCTTTACAGAATTACAACCAAGCACAGAGCCATTTTTCCACAAATTTAATTGCATATATGCATCTTGAATTCGATATGCGTGTTTACATATGGCCTATTATACAAATAAAAGCCATATTTTATACCTGTATATACACACACACACACACACACACACACACACACACACACACACACATACACACATATAGTGTGTGCCACAGTGACAATATGAGAGCAATATGAGAACTAAATCTTCGGGGTTAAGTAAAGGCCGTTTTGACAATTCGCCTCCAGACTCTGAACACTTTGGATTAGTTGTTGTGAGTAGCAGACAGGAACACAACAGCCACACCTAGTTTGCTGGTGGTGCTGCCAACCTTTGTCTGCCTTTACTATCGCCCCACTTTCAATTTAATGTGTGCTTGTTGATTTATTTTTATTGCATTGCTGTATATTAAGGATAGGAAATGTTTTTTATATAAATATTTGTCCCGATTTTGATGGCTTCCGGTGTTGCTATAACAAATGTGGGGGTGACTTCAAAAACACAAAAATTTCCCACTGAAATTAAGCCAAGTGCAAATGAAAAGATTTCACCTTCCAGTTTCCAGGAATGCACTTGCAATACAGGTATTCCCATATTTAGTTCTGTCAGGTTAATAGATTTGTGCCTCGATCAGATTTTCCCGTAATTTTTTCAGAATTGCCCAGGTCTGTTCCCTTGAATGTGTGTACTGATGCATTAAAATCAACCACAACTACAGTATTGCTTTTCATTGTAAAATAGTGTATGCAAAAGCATGCAGACACAAATACATATATACACACACACCAACTTAAGAGCGCCAATATAGTGAGATGGCACATCGAGAACCAACAAAGTGAACCTCAATCACGCACTGACCTTTTGTTACTAAAACCTTAGTGCTCTTTGACTTGTAACTCAAGCAGACCAGGAGCCCAGTTCTGCTGAGCGTAGAGAAAGTTATTCTCATCAAGCAAAAGTGTTTATCCACAATATTTAATCTGATGATAAACACTTTAGGTATGACTAAAAATAAATACTAGTACTACAGCTGGGTTCTGAAACACTATCAATTTAGCACATTTTTCTTTGATGAAAAACATCTGTTTTAGCTTAAAATAATTTTTATAAGCTCAACATAACAATATACCGCCGCCTTCTCGCACTTTGAAAACGCCGTTTGCGTCTTTGTACGTACGCTTCTCTGAAAGAGGAACTGCTTTCCAAGCTCTAAGAAAAAACACAGTATGAAATTACAGGCTGAAGAATGAGAGCAGGTAACAATCACAGCTTCAGTCCCATGCCTGCAGGGCATTCTGGATGCTGCAGATACTTAACATGTGAACTAATCGCAAAACTTACAATTATTCCACAATAGAAAGGAAACGCAAAAAACGCAGCCTGAAGTAATACAAGCACCCTTGTGGAATGTAGGCAAAGAATTTAGAGAAAAATTACAGACTGAGAAAAACATTTTGTCAAGTATTTCCATCTGACAAGTATTAACCTAGTGTACATACTGTGGGCCAAACAACAAACATAAGCTCTGGAACAAGCAGTTTTCCTGCATTTCCTGTCACAATGTCTTGACATCCTCAGCGGTTCCTGCCCGAGCGCCAACCTTCTGGCGTACTCCCACGGATGTCCTCTTATGCTCTTACCGTGTCACAAAGGACGAGTGGCGCTACCTCTCTGCTGTCACGATCATGTGAGCGCATCACAAGACACTAGAGAACACCATCCAGTCCACTGCTGACCCAGAGGACATGTACCTACTTCACACACCAGTCCAATAGGATGTCAATGGTGCCTGATGGTGGTCTCTCCCTCCCTCCTCCTCCTCTCACACACACACACACAAACGTCCCCCCTCACATGCAAATACACACACAACCTTGTGGCCTGTGACTAAGCAGAGGAAGAAAGTGAGAGGTTAACTGCAGGGGTCATTGCTCATTGCCTTTTGTTTCACCTTTATATACATTTCCTAAAGGCTTTAATATCACGTGAGTCACATTTCCAACTCTTTCATTTCAGACAGCATCTCACAATAAGCCGACGTGAGTGTTTTAAATCAGCCAAACATGCAAATGATGCGATTTAAGAATAAGGCGCTAAAAACCGCAGCCGAGTTCTGTCCTGCAACTTCTAGAAGGGAAACGGGAGTCTCGACAGCCTGAATTTGAGGTCAAACCAAAGGTGGAAATTAAGTGCCGTGTTTTGTAAGAGCTGCATCTCACCAGGAAGAAGCGGAACGCAAAAGTTCATTTGAAAACAGGCTGCTGTCCTAGGCCATTTATTTACGACATGGTTTACAAGGTATGCAGACTCTTTTCATCCCATTTCCAATCCTGTGTTTACATTCCACGTTTTTTTAAAGGCACTATTTACAGATGCCCTTCCCCTCCAGTCTGCACAAACCTCCGCAGAATTTAAACTTCCCTCCATGAGACACATTTATCAAGTTATTTATGCTTACCACCCAAAGATTTACACCGTTTTGTGATAGTTTCTTAAAGTTGAGCAGACATTTGATGTCAATTACAGTACTGAACAAGTGAAATCCTGCACTGAAATGTGATGTTCAAACACTAAAGTCAAAAACAGTAAAATATCCCAGGTTTAAAGGACATTTATGAACAACTGGGTAAAGCTGTCCACCTTACTATGTAGTCTCGAAGAAAAAAAAACTAAATACAATTTTTATATATATATAGTACACAAGTCATTTTGCCACTCTCTACCTCCACTTAAAAAAACCATTTAAAATTACTAGTTTCAAGCTCAATGATGCAAACAAGGGCAAAACAGGCTCATGTTCCTAAAAAAAAAAAAAAAAAAAAAAAATTCAAAATGAAACAAACGCTACCAAATTCAGCCATGGTTATTTTTTCCATTAGCAAAGAAAATACAGCAGTACAGTCAAAGGCACTGAGCCATGAGTTGTTTTTATAACCGTGAATTTCATTGTCGTGCACATTTAGATGAGGTGACATTGGGGGACGGGACAGAGACAGCTGTCGGGTGTCACTGTGTCACCAGATGAGGGGACATCAAGGGCTGGCTCCATACCTTAGCTGGGTCACACCGGAGCCGTTCTGGACTCTTCCTACCCCGTCATGCACTTCCAAAAGCTCCCCAATATCCTCAAAGGCTCCGCTCTTCCATCAGCTTCCATCCATGTCAGTCTCTTCCATGAACTTCCACACTTCTCCCTACAGCGCCACACATTTCCAAAAAAGATTCGAACCCCTCTACAAACTTTCACGTTCAAAAAACGATCACACTCTTCCCAAAAAAGTTCGATACGTTCCTAAACAATTTCTGCCACAGTTTTTCCAGCCTCCACACGCTTCCCTACGCTTCCACACATTCCTCCCTCCCTACGCTTACGAAAACTTTCAAAGTTCCCCCCGCGACAACCGCCGGCGCTTCCATACGTTTCCCCCCCCCGCTCGCTCGACAGGCCGAGCCCAGCATTTCCACCGACGGCCTCCTCACTCACCTTACAGCGAACTGCGCGGCGAACTTGGGCCCGGTTTACACGGACAAACTGGCCGAACTCCTCTCCATGGCAGCGACTCGGCGGAGCCTGCAGCCCGCAGCGGGGAACTCGGACACGGCGGGGGTGGGTACGAGCGCCCCCCACTTAGCGGACACAGCCATTGGCGGTGCGGGCTGTCAGTAACTGTCGCTGGGGGCCCCGGTCGGGGAGGTACCGTGGCCCGGCGCACAAATACCTGCAGACCCCGGAGCGGAAAACGAGCACCTTTTGCGAGTCGCAGTTCCGATAAACCGACTCCAGATCGGCTCGCCGGCTCGCCGCCGCCATATTCGGCGATGGCGGGGCTGTCATCCACCCGAAGGTAAATAACTTTTTGCGGGGAAGCTGCAGCGCTTAGTCAGCCGGGCGCATGGGTCCCGCGTGATCGGAAAATGTCTGCAAGGACGGGCGCGAAGGTTTTGCGATGGGACGACAACGCAAGCGGCTCCCAAGCGATTTTATCGCCGAAACTTTACTACGTAGACCTCCATAATAGAGCAGTTTTCGTGTCGTTTCATTTGCGGCTTGAAAAGACGCCGTTCCTCTAAAAAAGTCGCCCGTGTAATTTTAAAGAAATGCCTCAAAAAACACCTCAGATCCCGCAAGTTGTCCTCAGGCGGCGAGCCTGAGAGCCGAGGCTGCAGCTCGAAAAACCCGCGCTGTGCCCTTCGCTTACCCGACACTTCGGACGCAACGTGACTTACAGAACTGCGCCCGCAAATCCGCACTTTTAACCCACTTGTCCATCCGTGTTTGCGGGGTGTTGCTGCGCCAATTCAAAGCGAAGGACCCGCAAGTCCACGTCAGAACGGACGGGATTCGACCCAGTAACCTTCAGGGTGCTTCCCGCCAAAGTCCCGTTTCGCCAAGCTTTGCGGAAAAATCTGGAAAAGAAACAAACGCAGCGCTAAATGCGCACTGATGGCGGCTTAAAGCAGGAGAGTGCACGTTTATTAAACTGCACAAAAATGGCAAATATTCGCACATATCACCATTTTTTTAAAAAATATATATATTTAGGACACTTGGTGTGTTGCGCCAAAAACATTTTATTTTCAGTCATTCTGAATTCTCTTCAATTTAAGTGCAGATACAACTTAAGAAAGTCTTATAACTTGATTTGTTACAAACTCGAGCAAGCAAATAAAGGATAATAAAAGCTTTTATTCTTTTCATCTTTGGAATAAAAGTGATTTTGAACACAGGCAGAAAACACTTCTGGTTCTTAAATGTGTTTGAGGTTAGGGACCACTAACCTCATCCCTTGTGTGAAGGATTCCAGTACGACAAGAAAATCTACTACAGTGGTTTATGAAAATATAAACCCTTTCCTTAAAGGGTTTATTGTTCAACACACTTGCACTGTTTTCCTTTTACAAATAGTTGCACGCCAGTGGGTATTTTGTTCCCTACATCACATTTTAGTGTTTTAGACCTAACAGGTTTCTACTTGTTGGTGGCACCAGTCTGGCTGTACTGAGACCAAGCCTAGGGTAAAACTTTTAAATTATTCAGTAAACCAACACTTAAAAAAAAAAAAAACCTTTATCAATAAAAATAGAAGATCCCTCTGTCAACACTTAAGGCTGCACCTCTAACAGCACAGTGAAAGACATGGCTCTTGGCACTTTTTTTTTTTTCCCATCATAAACAAAAGGTCAACACATTTTAAAAAATAAAGTTGAACAAATTATGCAAAAAGTACTGGGAATGTCTGAATAGGTCAACATAAATAAAAAAAAATACAAAACTAAAAGTTTAGTTAAGTTTTCACCCTGGAGCTTTTCTCTTTCCTCTGTTTCCATAAGGAATTAATGGTGTCTTGGCCCAGTCTAGGTTTGGGATTGAACACAGATTCAAGGAAGAATTGACCCAACCAGAAAGGAACAAAAACCTTTTCTTTCTTTTACATATATAATAGTAATGATAATAAACACCACCATTAGTGCAACTTAATATACAAATTCCTCTTTCCAGGAGTAAGCAAAGCCTATAAAACAAACAAACAAATTCCCCCCCCCCATCTTTTTGGTGTCAATTACCCTAATAAAGAAAAGCAAACAAAGCTGCACTATTCTAACTTGGTTTTCTTACCCCAATAAAACCAGAAGAAAACTGATCCAAGTAAATAGTCTTACCCCCTTCTGGCAGCTGCATCTTATTACAGATATCGCCATGCCATGCCATGCCATGCCATGCCATGCCATGCCATGCCATGCCATGCCATGCC
>JADBHE010000220.1:0-25410 GCA_018136845.1 Heterotis niloticus
CCATGCCATGCCATGCCATGCCATGCCATGCCATGCCATGCCATGCCTCCACTTTCCTCTCACCCCTCTTCTTCCTCAGGTATCTTCAGCCCTTAAATACCTTCTTAAATGGCTGTCTTCCAATTGGCTAATTGGGGAGATGGAACACCAATGCGTGGATACTAAAATCCTTTTAACCTAAGGCCAAAACATTTTTTCCATAGTTTATCAATGAATCCAAGAATAAATAAAGAATCCAAAATAAAATATTTCAAAATCCAAGAAGAAAGCCAGCATGACAAAACCACTTTTTTTAACTAGAAAAGCAAAGCTAATCACCAGGACATCTTTCTTGCTATCCACATTCTTATTTTATGTGGAATACATGAATGAATCGAGAACAAATATTCAAAACAAAAGGTAAAGCACCTAAATACTTCATTAAACAAGTAAAATGTGACCACAAACCATAATAAACCACACAAACCCATGAAACATTGCCCAAAAATACAGGTTTCACCTTTTGAGAGCAGACTCTATCTGAACAAAACCCAAAAAACACTAACACATTAAAAAGCAACTAAATGGCACCCTGGTCCCCCCATTGTTGCTGTATAGCCCTTTCACGCCAGTGTGCCTGGGACCCAGGGCAGACACCCCCCCCGCCTTTAATACACCAGTGGTTTGACCCCCCTCGCAACAGGGAGCACTTTGTAAACCCAGTAAAAAACGGTGTTCATCATGAAATCACTTTAAATCGAGGGCTGCACACCGCAGGTCCCCATCCTCAACTTTCTCTGTTTTTTTTTTTTTTTTTTAAACCGTCAAGAAAGGCACAAAGGAGAAGAAAAACTTGCGCACAGCTCAACTTTGCCATCACCGTTTTCCTTTCGACAATGACTGTAGTCAGCATGACCGTAGTCCAGCGCACCTCAGATCCAGAAGGTTTTAATCAGTCGGCATTTATTCTGCCTTCGGCTCCATGGCTTCGGGCAAAGACGCACATGGCCGCAATCACGACCGCCCATTGTTTTCCTTTCCTCTTTTAGCTGTTGAAATCGGGCTTAACTCCAGTACATATTAAACCGTTGGGAACTTAATCAGCTGAAATAATAAAGTGTGTACTTTCTTGAACATTATGATGATATTGCTGTTTGATTTGTAGAGGAAAAAAGTGCCTTTATTGCTGACCTTTTTCCAGCTCGAGCTTTGCAGGCCAGTTGTTGGGAATTTGGGAGACAGAGCGACGCCTGCCGCCGGTAGCTGGTGTGACACAGTGGCCGCAAACCGTTAACCTCGGATGGGGATCCAAACCTTCGCTGGGTTTCGTTTTCAAATTTCTTCTGCAAGCTCCTGTTCAAGAGCGGCCGAGGCAACCGAGGAGACGTCGTGGTAAATGGAAGGGCCGCTAACCAGGCTCACGACACAATCCCGAGAATGTAGTGACATACGGGGTCTTAGTCTTGCACATCCGTACATTAAAATGTAGGCCCGGTTATGCACCTTTTATGGCCCCCCCATCGTTCCTACATGACAGATGCTGATGTTATGCCTGCGTGCCCACCTTTGTTTCACTGCCTCCCTGCTGCAGAGGATGCCTTTCATCTGTTTACCCTTGCCTTAATCAGTTTTCTGTACACATGTGTTTGGGATGAGATCAACCCCCCCATCCCCTCTCATCCTCTCTCTGTTCCCTCTTTCTTACACCCACACACTCTCGGGCTACCAGGCCATCACACATTTCTTCTCGCACCATGCTGTTAAATCAGTGCTTACAGCTGCCCCTGCGTTGCTTTCAAATATCTTTTCAAATTGCTTTTCAATTATTTAAAGCAGGACTCGGATGCAAGGAGTTCTAGAAATAATAAAGGAACATAACTGAAGTTTGAAGCAGCCAGAATGCTCAGCGGCTGCCCAGCAGCAGCTCGTGTTGCATAGGCAGGAATGCAATTCCGAAACAGGCCGGTTCATCCACCAGAGCCGATAGCGGCGTTTGTTTTGGCTGCTAAACTGAAATGAAACTAAATTAACTGTAGGAATGAGCGTGGCAATTGGCTGCCTTATGTTTTGTCTTTCTGTGTGCTTTTTAAAAAATTTTTTTTTGAAGGGATGGCGCATGTTGAAAGCGAGCCTTCCGAAGCAGCGCCGGCACCTTTTCCAAACACGCTGCAGAGGTTTGATTTTCACATTGCTGCTGGAGCGGGAATCCTCTCAGCTGATAATGAGGAACTCGGGAAACTTTTCTTCTTCTTGTCACAGGAGGATATAATTGCGTTCCGGCATCAGCGGAGGGAAGGCGGAAGGCGGAAGGCAGATGAAACAGCCAAATTGAGCAAAGCAGAAGGAGCGGAGGGGCGATTCACTGGTTTTTCACAGCATTGACTTTTCATTTCAGAAAATTCTGCAAGATAAAATAAAAAAAAGAGTGATAGCTGCACAGGTAAACTGGTACGATGATATTTTGTTAATGACTCAAAAAAATGAAAAGATTTCTGTCAATTCTCAAAGGAAGCAGAATTTTGGACAAGACCTGCAGTTCATATTTATGCCTGTAGGTGTCAGCAAGTGCCCACAATCGCAAAGGAACGTGTATGTGTCGATATATGACAATTTTCTCCCCCTTAAAGCATATAAATTAATTCTGTATTAACATATTTAGTCACCTATTATTATTATTATTATTATTATTATTATTATTATTATTATTATTATTATTATTATCACTTCAGCTGTTAATCCAGGTTGCTGTTATTTGCTCTACAGTGCTGATTTTAACATTGTTGTTAAATTGATTTTTCAACATTTGTCCTGCCAATAAAAGCACAAAATGAAAGTTTGACAACTTTTGAAAACACATTTGCAAAGCTTTGTGGTGGACTGACAACTGTGGTGCATTTTTTTCCCTAAAAATTGCATTGATAAATATAGGAGTATGTTACATATTAGCAAGTGATAAAGCTCTTAAAGTCAAATGCGTTCAGCTCAGACAGAACGTGAAAGCAGTGTCTGGCAGCAGATATGTCCAAAGAATAGGAGCAAAAGCTTGATGAAGCACACCTCTAAGATTGACTTTATGTGATGCTCAGGACTCACCATCACACTGGTGTGTGTCTCATGGTCAAGCACAGTGGCACCAGCCCTTGTGTCTCCGATGTGTCTGTCATGTGAGTGACATCCAGGCGCCTTCTGTTTTCTAGATGAAGATGAAAGCATCAGCAACACTGACAAGCGTGTCTCTGAAACCCCCCAATACCCTACCCAACCCTGTCTTACCAACATCACATGGGATCCCCTGCCTGATTTACACTTGTTCTGAGATACATACATCAGAAGCACAAACTGAGCTGGCTTGGAGGAGCCCTGGAAGGTCTGCAGACTCATCAAACAATAAAAAAGTCCATACAGGAGTCATCCTGAAGCCCCCCCCCCCCCCCCCCAAGAAGGACTGGAAAGAACTGCACGGTAACCAACACTCCTGAATCCAGCATGTGTGGACCGGGGGGGGTTGTCTATAAGGTTGGAATATGGAAACACATGAGATGCCCTTCCTTCCGCTCTCAATCTGAAGCTACCATTTAGACCCAACCCTCATCACCTGCACCAGTTCCACCTCCCCATCGAGCCCGTCCCCACCTGTCACCACCTGCATCAGTTTAAATCCTGCGTGTACACAGCCGCCAATTTTGCACCTTTTTTGTTAGGGGCAACGAAAAGTTGAAAAATGGAAAACCTGTTTTATTTATGTGCATTTAAAAGTGGGCCTTGTTCTCTGTCTGCACTAGAAAAGAGGTCTGTTGTGGTTCCTTCAATTACACGGCTGCAAAGCGGAGGTAAACATTGGATCTGCGTCTATACAGATGTGTTGGCAGGTGGTCCTGGTCCCGGAGGGAGATGCCTATTGTACGGTCTGAATTGCCTCAGTAAATTACCCAGCTGTGTAAATGGGCAAACTGTAAAATTGTAAGCTGCGGAATTCCCTTTGTGACTGAAAATGTGAGGCATCTGAATATGGAAATGGTGTTGCCAGGTAGCTCTGTGTGCTAAACAGGAGGATGGAATGCGTCCTCGAATGCGTCTGCCATGTTTACAGCTGGTGTGTCTGAGTCCTCAGGACGGCTGCGTCCAAAAAATCCCACATTGACCTGTATCTGGATCATAGACTACAGCGTATAGCTTATTTATTTATTTTTTTTACCTTGCTCTCATACACCGTTTCCCTCTTGGGTTTGTCGCCTAGACGACCGTCACATCCCCACTGCCCTTGATTTTATCCTTCACATTCGCAGGTTTACAAACCCTTCTTCTATCAGTTCTCTTGACCCACTGGACGCCACCTTGACTCACACACGTGCAGGCACAGAGGAGAATGGTCACGCTCGCTCCCTACCTGAGACACAGTCACACCTTCGAGGTGGCCTTGCGGTGTGTCGTGTGCTCCGTGGTGTTTTTCTTACTGCGTACAACTTGTTTTATTTAAACAGTAAATAAGATATGATTTTGCGTTGCTGTGTAGGCAGAGATAAGTACGAGATCATCTTGGTTTTCTAATAACATTCACTGCTGCTTTAAGATTTTTGTGTTTTTAGTAATTATGAGAAAGAGATAAAAAAAAAAGTTCCCATAAATTTATTCACTCTCCAAATTCGACATGTCCTGACATGCTACAGCATACCCAACATAAAAAAAAGACATGTCTGCAGCAAGGATTAGAATCCCGATTTTGTTTCAGGCATATTTTGATCATTTCTGTAAAATCTGTCTGTTGCCTGTGGGTAATATGGCCAAAAGTATGTGGACACCTGACCACGTGTTTATGGAGCTCGATTTGTGCAAGGGTGGGGGCACAGTCATGCCGGAGCAGGAAAGGAGCTTCTTTCCCAAACTATGGCCACAAAGCTGGCGCACACAGTTGTCTACAAAGTCTTTCAATGGCGTGTATGCGCAGCTGAAACAGCTCAGCTCAGTTATTAGAAGGGGGGGATCAACATACTTTTAGCCATGTTGTGTATCTGTTGTAAATGTACAAGGATTAATGCCGGCACGGTATGGGTTCCAAGGGACCCGTCATGGTGCATCATGGGAAACATGTTGGCTCAGTCAACCTAAGCACTGCTGGCTGTAATCTGTGTCACACACATGCACGCGACAGGTTGTGTGTTTGTGTTCCCTACGATTCCCTGTCAGAAGCGGTCTTAAAAAAAAAAAGGCACAAGAAGGCCGAGACTGACCGTTTTCTGCTCCCTCGCACAAGTCACAGGTAAAAGTGTGTCTGTCAAATGTTTTCTCTTGGCTGAAAAGTGCTGGCAGAGCCTTCAGAACTTTGTCCTTTCATTTGTGGTATGAAAGATGCCACATTGGAAGCTGCCAGCATCTCACTCTGAAACAGTTGCAGCTTTGCATTTTGTCAGAAAATCTGGGCAGGAACTAGTTTTTGGAAAGCTCTTTAAAAGGGGAGAAAGTCCTTTCATACACACTTCTGACAGCAGTTTCTGACTGTGTATAAGTTTGTGTGTGTGTGTGTGTGTGTGTGTGTGTGTGTGTGTTTTCTTTAATTACTCTCTGGCCAGACTGTACTCAGCAGGGAGAGAACTGAATTCTCTGCCGGCCTGCTGTTGCGAAGATGGCTGTTTGTTTGGTCTTTGGCTTCCGCTGGTGCGAAGGATGGCTTTTGTACAGTACGCCGGACTCGCTTGCCCACCCCCATGGGACCGAGCACAGATGAATGAAAGAAATTCACAGCTTGACCGGACGCTTCATTTAGTGCAGCCACGGGATTCAAATTATGAGTCGTCTGATCGCTAGCGTCCCTGTGATGAAGCCTCCTGTCCCAAGCGCTGAAAGTTCTGGATCCTAGGGATCCGCTTCCTTCCCCGGCCCAGTTTCTTCAGGTAGCCCACCTGGAAGTTCAACCAAACGGCGTGTAGCAGCGAACGATTCTCAGTCACCAGACACCGGATAGTGTGATGGAAAAAGAAACAGGTTGCGGCTCTGCTGTGTCCTGGGCAACAGGTAGCACAGTTGTTAAGGTCACTCTCTCCGGGGGCGGTTCTGCAGTCACTTATTACCGTTATCCAGTTGTCCAGGTCAGGATCGTGGTGGTTCAAAGCGTGTCCTCGATACACAGGGTGGAAGGCAGGATAGATCATCTTGGAAGGAATGTCAGTCCATCGCACGGTGGCCACTTCAGCAAGGTACTTATTGTAAATGAACCAACTGAAACATCATGCCATTTCCATTGCTGAAACTGCAAACGGCTTTGCATCAAAGTGCCAGAAACAAAGTAATAACAAGTTGCATTGTTGGAATACCGGTGACACAGGCAGCAGTACCATTATTGGAAAGACACACGGTGAGCTATCAGGTGCTGAACTGATGTCCTGCTGCCGCACAGAAATTGCAGGAATTTGTTTGGCAGAAGCCTCTTCTTGTCATTCATGCCGCGGCACTTTAAAGGTCAGTGCTGTCATTAGAGCTGCAAAGCGGCAGACAGCTCTGCGATGGCATATCGATTTCTCTGGGCGCTCCTTCTCTGGCTTAGACCCTGCGTCCGAAGGGGAACGTCGAAACGTCGAGGTGTGTAAACGCCTCGGCTGGGGATCGCCGGGGCGCAACGCGAATGCCGGCGGTCTTAACCGCACCGATGAGAGGCCAAGATGCAGCAAAGTGGCTGCGGCGCTATTTTAAGACAGGCACACTTATGGATGAACGCCTTGGGAGCGTATTACCCGGGGTCCGGGGGTGAGGAGACATCCACGTATGAGGACAAAAAGATATTATTGCAAACGGAAATAACAGCACATGGAAATTCGCAACATTTTTCTTAGCCAAATCCCTTGAGCAGCTCTTTCACTTGGCAAGTACCACGTGATGAGAGATAGTTCCGGCCTAACAAACATATTTTTCTGAATGTTTTACATGTAGGTGCAGTTTATGCTCGCGGGGGAGTTACTCTATGCACGGGACACAAGGGAACTATATTAAAAAAAAAAACAATCCGGCTCTCATTTTTAGTGTTCTGAATTAACTGGTGTCAGGAAAGCATATTATGTATTTTACTTCACAAGAACATTATTGATGCTTTTGTACCACTGGGGGATGTTTTCTCCTGATTTATAACATCTGTCTGCATGTTTAATGTCTTCCCTCCTACATTTTAGTGTATTCAGTATTTCCTGTTAAAAGAGTAGGCAGACTCAGTTCAGTGAGGAGGAATACATTTATCAGAGGATAAATTAGCTGGAAAGAAGAGCCGATGCTGGGACCTGGAACCCTGTTCGCCCGTACAGCCAAGTTGTGAAAAGAGGCCTCGATCAACGCTTCCAATAAACAGATAAAAATGCGATTCATGTCGCCGATTTGATTCGTCCAACCCCCCCCACCTCTGAGGGAGAGAGCTGAACGTTGGGTTTGGAGGCAAACATCCCCAGTGGAAGCACTTATTCTTCTTCAGCCACAACACCCGCGTGTTGCGTGCTCCTTATTTGCGAGGAATACAGCTGTAACAAGACCGGGCACCTAAGATACTACGTTTGACAGTGGCTGGATTCTTCTTCATTTCAGCTGCAGCAGTTCTCCAGTGAGGAGGATTTTCCTGCAGATGACCAGTGGGATGTGAGCCAGTGTCAAGAAGGTTGTGCTGTCAAAAGAGCCACGCTGGTGATACATCGCAAAGTGCTACTTTAATGGCCGCTGCAGCGAAGCTCGTCCCAGGCGCAGGCCTTGCCAAGGATCTCAGATGCCAGCGAGAAGGTCTTCGGCCAAGTCGTCCGTCCTGAGGCAGAGAAAGGCAAAGGTTAATTAAACCATCAGAGAACTGAGATGTCGAAAAAGGACCTGTGTGTCAGTACCCTGTCCAGATGTAAGGAGTGACGGAGGTCCATAAGCTGTTAGAAGGAAGATCTACAAGGGTTTGGGAGACCTGGGTTAAAAGAAATGGACAGCAGGGAGCAGGAAACATGAAGACCTAAAGGTGGCAGGGTTGGATACCTGAGGGTAGGAGCCAGGGAAATCCAGAAGCTAGGGGAGCAAGGCCAAAGTGAGATGTAAGGGGCATGTAGAATAAAAGTAAGGGCGACCTAGTGGGTGGACAGAGGGAGAAAAGGGGACAAAATGGAGGGAAACCCAAGGGAATCAGGAACAGACAGGGAAAACATGCAGGAGATGGAGGGAAGGAAGGGTAAAGAGATTTGGGGAAATTAGGAACCAAGAGGAAGGAAATCCAGGAGCGTGGGGAATGAGATCCAGAGACTTCAAGCGAAGTGAAACCTTCTGGCGTGGAGCGTGACTAAGAGGGATGCTTTTAAAAGAAACCATGGCAGGACGATTATTACTGAGTCACAGTAAAGCAGAGTGCAGTCATTTAAAACCCATCATCACAGCGCTTGCACGGCCCACAGCTCTGAATATTCAGATTTAAATAATATCAGTGACTTCAAATCAATGACTTTGCAGGAAATATCTGTAAATAAAGCAGGCAAAAAAACATTATCTCACTATAAAACATACGACCAGTTCCATTCTGTCAGTACTGTACCCGTATCGAGATATCGTTTTGGGCTTCTGCATGGAGCGTGCAAATGGAACAGTTGTATGGAACATTTATTCATTCTTCCCAACAGTAAACTAATTTTGGCAGCAGTAAAAATAACACAATTTCCAATTCACAGTTTATTAAAAATGCGATTAAATAGTTTAAAATAGCCTCCGTGTCTAGGAGGTGAGAGCGTAAACAACGACTGCGCCTTTCATCCACGAGCATCTTGGTAGAGGGAATACGCGGCAGCTGGTTTGTGGGACAAGAGGACACGGACTCAGGGATTCAGGTTTAAGTGTCACTTTATTCTGGAGCTCTTAGGTTGGGGATGTTTTTGAGGAAAAGGGAATGGGGCGAGGTTTCCGTCTCTCTGTCTCTTGCTCCAGGGGGGCGTCCTCTTATTGTGGACAGAAGGGGTTTAAATAAGGGTGTCATGGCAACCAGGTGTTTGTTGGTCATAACTGGGCGTACGCGCTGCGCTGGCATGGTGTCCAGGAGGGGTATCCAGGTGTGGGTGTGCGCAACGGTCCGCATACGGAGTGGAGAGTCCAGTGTGATATGACATGTGTGCTCCCCCCCCCCCCCCCGCCGTTTTTCCATCTCAATAACAAACAGATCATTCCAGAATACTGTACATCCTAATATAAAAAATAGAAAATACATAGTACAATAATAAATAAAATGTTTTTCCTCTTTAAATGTACAATGGCCAGTTAACAGACCGCTTCTGATAAAGAAATAGACACTCGTGATAGAAAAGAGTGAAGAATGAATGAAGCATCTTTTCATTGTGAAATGGTCACATTTAATGAACAACTTCTCATTTTATATACATCTATAAAAAGAACCCAGATACCGGTTACAAGAATCTAAAGCTAATACATACATTATTAAATAATAAACTTTCTTCATGTTAAAGGTACATATCATTGTTTACAAAATATGGTTGGGGGAATTAAGCAATTATGAGTGCCTGTAAAGCTAAGATGCTATATTTCATTTAATGATAAACAAATACATAAAGAACAAGGTTTCTTGGATAACATAATACTACGTTGTGGTGCTGACTATTAAAATAGCATCCTGCAAAAAACACACCGGCGAAATGCAGTGGAATTTGAAAGCAAAACAGAGCTTATTCTTATCGGCTAAACCGTTTCTTTGCTAAGGAAAGACCGACGAAAACAAAACGGAAAAAGTGCAGCCCATCACAAGCTGATGGAATGCAGTTGCTTTCAGTACCATCATACTGGGTTTTTTAACCGCGGTAAATTCGTTGTGGCAAATGTACATAAAATGAAAAAAAATAAAATAAAATAAAAATATATATATATATATATATATGTGACAGGTAAGAAATAATCACTAATTTCCCCCAAAAAAAGTGTGTTCTCTCTCCTCGCCGCCGGACGCAGGTTCCTGGAATTGGCGCTATGGGATTCCTCCTTGCTACACAGGCACAGGCTTCGGGAAGCCAAGGATTCTGGGAAAAAGTGTATCCAAGACAAGTCTTTGGCATGGCGATTTAGCTGTATGTAGCTGCAAAAAAATGACGGTCATCCAGTGTCCAACCCTTTAGCTAATTTGAAGTATCAAAAAAAGCCAATAGGTCAACCGATTTAAAAAAGAAAAGAAAAAGGAGATGATTTTGTCGTTCTTGTGCTGCCAGGTAAATGTGTCTTTTCAGTCAAATGTTCCCTCAAAATCTTTTGCTTCCCTCAGACCAAACACCCTGTGTCTGTGTAGTGTTTTTTTTTTTCTTTTTTGTTCTCCGCGTTTGTAGAAATTTTCGCTTTCCTCGTTGATCCGCTCAGTCTTTCGTTGTTTTCTTCGTGAGAAATCTGAATTAAATTATCAATGCACGATATCCATTAACATGTGCAAAATAGAAAGAGACGTTCCTCGACTTTCTTCCACAGGAATGGAACATAGATATCTGCACAAGGGCGAGAGCAAGACAAGCAAAGGTGGTTACGAGACAGCACAACATCCTCCAGACTGCAAGCAGGGTTTATCAGCGGAGCCGAATTGCGCTAACCCGACGGCGCCGTGACGCCACGGTGGGGTAAAAATTTTTATCTGAGAATTATGATGCTTCTTGTTGCTATGACTTGGCTGCGTCACAAAATCTTCCAGCAAAATAAACTATTATTCCTATCATTTGCCGAATGGATAAGCTTTTTTAAGTACTACTCACACACCTAAGTTATTGACTAATCTCCGCTTCCTTTGCCTTATATCTATTTCAAATCAATATTTCCCGCTTTAAAACCTTCGGGCGAGCGGGTTTTTATTCCTTCGAAAGAACACGCGGACAATTTCAGTGTAGAGTCGCAGAGTTTCAAGCGCTCGGCCTGCGCGGGCGGCCGTGAGCGCGCGGTTTTATCTTTCGTGACACAACATACAGGTCAGCAGAGCGCTTCGCCTTCTCGCACCAATAACTCATTTCGAGCTAAAATGTCAGGGAGCGGCAATGCTGTTGCAAGGCCGTGATAAACGGCGGCTGTCGGTCGGGCTCAGCCGCAGATGTGCCACGTCCTCATACTCCCTTCCATTTAACCCGCTTTGACCCTCCGCCTCTCCGGCTCCCACACCCGTGGAGATCGACGGGTTTCCAGGGGCCTTTGCACCGGAGTGAACCAAACGCACCCCTCAAACTGCCTCTCCTGCTTCGGAACAACAGGCAGCTCTGGGTCAGGGTACTTAAAGGATGCGGAGGAGGCGGCTTCTTTCTTATTTACCTCTTATTAGCATCCGAAAGTGAAGAAAGCCCGAGTTAAGGACGCTACGAGAAGTCGGGGATGCGTTTAATGGAAGTCTGCCCCATGACGGAGAACTCCTGCACACGGGATGGGAAGAGTTGCCTCTGTAGTTTTGCCAGGACTGTGCTGCGAAATCACGATTTTTCCTTTAAAAAAGTGTGTGGGAGAGTAAGCCGCTGCTAGGGAAGTGCTGGTTTTGGGGAGCTATGACTGATGTGAGTTGCTTTATGTTTCGGAATCTGAATCAGGAATGCGAGAGGCCGGTCCTCTGCCACGGTTCAGGCAACCTTTTTAATGAGGCCTACGAGTTCACGGTTGACTGCTGCGAAAGTGTGATGGGTGGAGGTGGGGTGTAGGTTCGCCTCCCCGCTACTCACCACATAACCGAGAGCAAAGTGGATGCCAGGAGCAGGTAGGGTGACCAGACCAGGGTGGAGCAGCTGTCCACTGCTGCAGACAACTGGGGCTCTGCTGATGGCGGGGATGTGGACGGCGTCGTCTCTGCACGGAGAAAAGGTGGATCACGGCTCGGCTCAGCCAAACGCGGCAACACCCAGTGGGATTTCGCATCACCGACGTACAGTAGAATTTTGGAATATTCCTACACAGCATAGTGTATATAATAATACGCAGAGCTCAGCCGGCTGTCGAAAAAGAAACAAAGCGCTGCTCGTGGTCACGTTCCATACACAAAAAACGTACAGGTCAACGCCACGAAAAGGAAACTATTTCCTTGCTGAGATCCTGGGATCAGAAGGATGGATTTACAGTTCTTTACCCACGGATGTCACCGTGTACGATTAAGGTGAGCGCAGTCAGGTCCACAGCGCCAGACGCACCGGTGCCCTCATACAAAAGCCTGGAGACCAGTCTTACGCACCGCAGCTGAGAAGTCGTGACCTTTGGCTCAGAAACGCTCCCACGTACTCCACCATCCGACCCGTGTTACCGCTCTCTTCCACGAAAAGAGCGAAGAAGCTCCGCTCCCGGATCTGCTGCAAAGCGCCGCCGCGCGAATATGAATAAATATCAGGATGTTTCTTTATGGCCCTGAAAAGTCTCCGAAACCGAGGTTTCCCTGTGCCGTGCGTCTAATTATTGGGCCTGTTAGCGCGAGGTGGTGGAGCCATGCGCTGTTGCAAGGCTGAACCTTTTCACAGAGCCAATTTCTGGTTCTTTTAAGTCGCAGGGATGTGCCGTGCCGAGCATTTGTGGAATATGGCGCTGTTTTAGAGACCGTTACCTTTTCTGCTGTTGGGTAGAGAGCTGAGCGGAATACGCAATGTGGCGGCAGAATGTGGGAGGAACGGCTGAAGCGGTGCAGGAACGGTCCAGACTCATTTCAAACGTTTCCAGTTGTATTTCGCACTAAACAGCGGGACAAAACAATTAAATTTTCTTTGCCGGTTAAAAATGGGCTTACATTTTCGGTTAAGGAATCGGCTGGCCATCGGTGTTTTATAGCAAGTTTTGCAGCAGGAGGCCCACATTCGTGTTTAAATTTCCTGTCCTGCAGTTGTTTTCCTGCACAAAGTTACTGCCTTTTAGCCCACAAAATGCCAAGAGGGGAGATAGCATCAAAGGATTTACTGAAAGCAAAACACACTAAATGGTGCTGTTGTGAGTCAAACAAAACTGCTTTCAGCTCACATACTGTAAACCAAATGCAGGGTGTTTCTTATTTCTTTATGTTATCCAAGGCTTTAAATGTTAGACATGCTATGCTGAGCTATTTGCAATTCTTTCTCCCTTTATACAGCAATTTTTTTTTTTTTACCCGTGTTCAAGGATATCACGGCAAGATTGGGATTCAAACCCACGTCTTCTGACAACAAAGTGGCTGCCCCTGTGCTACCTGTTACCCCATTTAGAGCTCAACGTCCAGATTTCTTCTAACTTTTTTATTAAGAATAGTAGCAAAATTTTGAAAGCAGCACATGGGGAAATTTATACCGCTCTCAAAACACACACGCACACACGCATTATAACTGCGCAATATATACAGTGTATGTGTGCAGAGGAAGAATGACAAGATTATAATAACAGTCATGAAGATGCCTATAGCTGTTAATATGCATAAAACAATATATTGAACCGTTTCAGTGGTATCGGCGTTTGTAAATGCCCGTACTTTCCAGAGAAGCTGAGCCCTTAATAAACTGGACGCAGTCTGACCCTCTGACTCAGATGGACAGCAGAAAATGGCTTCAATAATTCTTCCTAATAGCCTGGACTATTTCACTTGTTTCTGTTTATAGGACGGTGCTGTGTTTTGATTGGATTATCCATGCTTAGTTTGCTCCAAAATTCTTCAGCAGAACCAGAGCTGGAGGAAGAGACATCTGCTCCTAACTAGCTGCTCCTTGGCACCCGGGAGATGAGTGCAGGCCAGCAGAGGGCAGTGCAGAGCCAAAATTGGGAACTGCGCTCTCCTCAGGAAAGGAGCGCTGGTTTGGCCACACTTTGGGAGAAGCTATGGAACCCGGGTTCGGACGGAGATGTCGGCGCCTTGCGAGGTGCTTACCACCTACGACGACCTCTGCCTCAGTGGTGGATGTGATTGGCTTGGGCTCCTCCATCCAGGGCGTGGCGTGCACGGCGACGCTCCAGTCGCTCCAGGTGCCGATCTCCATGTCCTTGGCTGCCACTTGGATGATGTACTCCTTCCCCGCATAGGCATCGGTTATGGTGTGGCTGGTACTGTCCGACAGCTCCACCTGCGAGAAGAACACATTTTTAGGGCTATTAACACAAAGTGGTTCACTGGGAAGGGATGGTGGGGCCAAAGAGCGATCACGAGAGGAAGAAACCGTGGTCCCCTGTGAGCTTCGGGAAAAAGGCTCACAAGCACGACCAGCATCTTGGGAAAGCCTGTGGGTGAAGTTGAATTGTTTCTAAGATCATACAGTGTCTACCTGCTGCGTTTCCATCAAAATGCAGCGGTGTCACCATGTCTGCGGCAAAGTGTCACTCATCCTCTTCCTAGACGCGTCCTTCGGAAGTGCCTGCTTTACGCTCGCTGTGTGCGACGGTGTTAACATCGTTGTTTTACCTCCGCGGGTCCCGAGAACATCAGTGTCGGCGTTCTCCGCAGCGCCAGCCGCTGCAGGAGATATACACCAAAGCCTGCGAGCGATGCTGACTACTCAGGCATGAGGAGAAGACGGAGCACCCAGGGAGGAACTTTGGAAGCACCCCATGTAGCCTATCGCCTAGAAAAGCCCCTCCATCCCCAACGCCATCCTGCATCAGCAGAAACGGGAACCGTGAGAAACCAGACCATGCGAGCGGGGGGGGGGGGCATCGGTTTCACGATTTCACGACCCCCACATGGGATCTCAAGGAGGTTAACAACACATCCATCCCCCTTGCCTTTCTCAAGACGCTGGTGACGCAAAGGTGTTTCCATTCATTTGGATTGAAGGCCACTTTTTTTTTTTTTTTTGACACCAGTTTAGGCCCAACGCAGAATTTCTCCCATTCCTATAAAGCGACTGTGTAAACAAGAGCAGAGAAGCTTCTGTTTCCATCTGTTTACACAGCCCTTCCCCCTGCTGCGGTGGCCCTAAGAGCCTGAGCAGTGTTGTGTGATTCGATCATCTCTGGACTGCAGGTGGTACCCAGCTCCTGCTAATTTGGTTTGTATTAGACGTGATGGACGTTGAAGTGGACGGCAAAGCGGAGCGGTGGCAGGGGCGCGGGGGACAACAACCGAGCGAATAAATTAGCGCCAAGTTGATTCGACTGAAGTCTGGCGTCGCCGGGCGTTTTGCATACGCTCGCACAGTCGGTAGCAACCGAAAAGAGAAACGGAAGAAGAGGCGAAAAACGTGATTTCCATTGTTTTCCGCTTGATGAGCGGATGCAAGAGCGTGACTGATGGATGCGGAGGGGGACCGGGGTCACGTGGGTCCACTAATGTCCTCTGTGCCTGACCACGCGTGTATTAGCATGAAGGCGCATTGACGGTTCTGTTGGGTCGATCTGGGCTGCTTCGGAGTGACTGGTTGAGTGGCGATCGGAAGTCAGGATGAGTTGCTAGCGGCAGGACGTGTGCGGGTCGCTCCCCGCCAGGCCTCTCCTTTGATGTGCCTTCGGAGAGATGCCTGCTCACCCCCCCAGGGGCACGACCCCCTTCCCCGCGTTTGGGATCTGCATTAAATTACTGCATCCAGGTACTCTGCGCGCAGCCAGCTATGGGGTTCTTCCGGATAGAACGGGGTGTGTAAATGTCCAAACCTGTTTTTTTTGTTTATTTGATTTGTTTATTTTATTTGAGGTTGCGTGTTTATGAGCGTACGAATAACTATAGCTATTGCGTACTATATATATTAGAACTATATAACTATTATCAAAAGAATTTATAATATTTATATTCAGTATAGAGGCAGTGCTATTAAAACACACAGAGTTCTCGACTCTTCCAAGATGAAGGAGTCGGATGTTCGAGAGGGCCCGGGTTAAGAAATGACCAATTAGGCCCCAGACTCTTGGCGGAACAGCACCGGATGTGGAACTCGCCGATCGGGTGCCGCTTGCTGTTATTTATTTATTTATTTATTTATTTATTTATTACTGCTTTTACAGCACCGACAGGTTTCTCTACCCTTTCGTACAAGGGCATTGCAGCGGACGGGAGCAGGATTCTGCAGAGCGACCTTCAGGTTCTCGTTCCCTAGACGCGCCCGCCGACCCCCCTGCTGAGCTCACCGCGCCGTCTAAGGAGAAAACGGAGGATGTTTACAAACTGCTGCTTATTTATTCTATTTTTTAAATTTCTCCCATGCCAGACTTTGTCCCGAGAGCCAGTTTGTACAGAAATCAGTCTGTCACATTCTGTGAGTTTATACCTGCTGTGATGCTTCCTAAATGCTGCCTTTTTCTCTTGCCCCCCACCACAGCTGTGCTCACATCTGTCTGGGGGAGAGGAGACATCCTCCGCCATCTCGGAAGGCGCACTTCCTTTCTGTGGCGATAGAAGGCGCCGATAGTCCTGAGACACCGAAAACAAGTGACGTCTTCGCTCTTTAGTTAGCATAAGGAATATTCCGGTGAACAGGTTGCAAGACGAGTTTAAGTTTCCCCGCAACACTGCCGGTTTGTATTCATTGCACTTCGGAACCCAGTGAACGCGACATTGAATTTCTGGTTTTCTTCTGTCCATAATAATGAAACTTTTTAGGTCATCGACTGGTTTTTGTCCTCCAAGGAGAACTGCTTTGGCAACCTGAGATCCCGGTGCCGGTTTTGCTGCCGGGCCTCGAGTGGGGCGCCGTGGCGCTTGGCGAGGTCTACAGACACGAGTGCGAGGATCCTCTTATCATCAACTATGTGAGCTGCTAGACATTTCACACCCCATTCATGGCATTGGCGGAGACGACCAAATTATTCCTCTCTTTCATTTAGCCCTTTATCTTCAAAGACAGACTTCTCACTTTGGGCTGAAATGTACGTCTTTATCTGAATGCTCAAGGATTCCATTTGTAGGCCTAATTTCATCAGAGGTGGTGCCATAACAAGCCGCTCATTTTGTCATTTTTTCCTCTAAATGTCACTGCTGTTTTTCCACTCGTCTTTTATTAACCACCTTCTTCCCGGACCCCAGCCAGCAGGCATCTCGCTCTGGACGAACATGCTTAACTTCGCACCTTAAATGCGCCGTCCCTCAGTACACGTAGCTAGGCCTGTCGGAGGCTCATTTTTGGATTTTTAACCATTGATTTATTTCACCCTAAGTGTGAGAGTATATTTTTATTAGTTTTATTGACTTATACGACCTCAGAGATTTCTTGTGATTTTGGCCCGCTGGCTTCTCAATAAATGATGCGAATGATGCGAGCTTGTGTTATTCGGCGGCACGTTCGGATGGTCGGCATCCAAAGTGGCACAAAATAGGTTCTCGTAGTTGCCTTGCTGAGCTGCTGGGCTGCGTACGGGTCAGGATGATCAAACTGCTAACCATGAAATTTGGATTTTCTGCAGGGAGTAAAAGATACAAGGAGATGTTCACAGTATTTACGGCATAACAGGAGTTAAGCAGCGCGTGAGCCGACTTGTAGGGTAACTTAGCGCACCGCTGATAATGTTTAGCTTTAGTTGTGTTTTTTATTTAATTCGGCTATATATTAATGTAGCTTTTGTGAATAATGCTCATATACAACTGTGTTTTTCTATGACAGCAGCTGCAGGCAGAGAGTCTCCTTGGCTGGGGGCAGGAAGCAGGACCAGGAGGTTGCGAGAAATGCGGATAAGCAAGAAAAATCACGACAGTGCGAAAAGTGCTGGTACAGTACAAATACGAGCCCACCATCCAAGCACTGGATGCGGTCGTGAAATCTGACTCTTGTTCAGCTCATACACGTGTGGACCTCCAAGCAGAGCTGAGGGTGGCTGTACCCGGCAGCAGAAGCGTCTCGCTGTGCTCATACTCAAAGCACCAGGGGTTGTTCCAGTACTGAGCAACCAAGGGGAGGGAATGTGAGAAACACCCAGCAGGACGTTGGAAATGAATGTCCCAGCAAACACGTAGGTGCACAGGCGCAAGCAATTTTTAAAATAAACTCTCCGGTATCAATATTCAAAGGCCTTCAGCTTCTGTCCTTTACACCCACTGTGAGGTATTATGAAATATGCTAGATTTTGCAGTAACATCTGAATAAATAAATAATTCATATGACTGTGTGGACAGAGTAGAATCTAAAAATAGTATTTCATATGTTAAATATGTCTAATAACCAGTTTTTTTTTGCTGTTTATCATTTCATTGAGCAATCTTAGCATTTTGTAGCATTTCTATTTAATGCAGTTAAATGCAAAATTTGGAAAATACCGAGATCTCCATCCATGCACCCATCCACCCATCTATTCACCGTTGTCAAATGCTTATCCTGAGCAGGGTTGCGGTGCTCATGAGCAAACATCCCGGAATCAGAGGGTGCAAAACTATGAAACTGCACCCTAGATGGGATCCAGTGGTGGGCACGAGATACAGCGCAAGTGTTTCTGGTTCCTTAAGCCGAGGTTTTTGCACATGTAGGGTAAATAAGAGCGCAAAAAAAATGTTAACTTCATCCAACTTCCTAAACAAAACAAAGTCAAAATCACAAAAGAGGCACGAAATCGCAATGCTTTTTTTTCCCTCCAAATTTCACAACCCTAGAAACCGGAGTCCTTAAAAGATCGAGAGATTTACTTCCAAACAGGACTGAGAGCTTTTTCTCCGCCAGAATGTGACACGCAAACCTGAGCATTTTTGCGAATTCATATTAGGCGGCATCAATAGTTGCTCTCTATTTTCCGACCTTCAGAGGAGTGTGAGAAAAAGCTCCCGAAAGGGGCAGCTTTGAGACGCGGCCCTCATTGTGCGTGATCGGCAGGCTGTAGTTCTAATCTTCGGCACCAGACCTACGGTTGAGAGGGGCTTAACCATACAGTGCGGTGAAAAACAGAGGAAGGGGAGATTTGTACATTCTTCAGAGATTACATAAGGACAAGGCGATCGACCCCGTCTCCCGCCGCTCTTGGTCCAATTTAACTATAACACCCGACCCTGACTTCAACCTTTTGGTATGCAAATCACTGCTTCGAGGGAACAAAATTCTTTTATGCAGGATTCAAATTCTTGAGCTTCTTGCTTGGAGTCGTGTATCCAGGGACAAAACAAGCCCCCCGAAAGTGGTCGCATGGGTGTTCGGGTCTGCTGGGGCTCAGGCCCGTCTTCCGTGTACAAACACGCTCACCCATGCCTGTACACACTCAGTAATGAAGCCCCACCGATGCCACAGAGGTCTACACGTCATCTCCGTAGTTCTGGAGATGCAGTAAAGCAGTTTCGGAGGTGCTAGAGTAGAAAACCAGCTCCTTGCACCTTCTCATGGACACGTTCACATGGACGCATACACACACGCATGACTCTGGTCACATTGAATCCACTGTCGGTGTAAAAATGATTGTGCAGGATAGTAGCTGCGAGTCCGTAAAATGAGGCGACACCTCCGCGGCCTCCCAGCTCCTACTGTGTAGCAGACAAGCCTTCATTCGCACAGTTCGCAAGTTCACAAATCATCCCATCTGCTGGGCAACCGCCTAACCCATTTTCGGCCTTTGCTGTGGCACCCGCAAGCCAGTAGGTAGCGCTGCTGCCGGACCCACCGTCCTGCATTCGGAAATTCCCTCTTCTGCCGTCGGACCCTCCATGTTCTAGATCTCACCGAGCTGTTACGGTAACAACAGGCTCCCGTGTAAACCGGCGCTGCAAAACTGCTTACATCGCCCACGTCCTTGGAGAAAACTGACAAAATAAAGATCAGCGACATAAAGTTTTAAATAATGGTTACCACGTCTGCAACCGGCATCAAAGCACATCTCGTCATAGAAGCGCATCCCACATGCCAGAAGGAAACACAGGATTGGATACGGCGGGAGGGAGGTTTGCTTTATGCGTCACCGCCTGATGGATTCATTCATTGTCTGACACCCCCTGCCCCGCGTCTTCATGATGCCATTTTCAAAGTCTGGCTGAAGGGATGGTTAGCAGCTGTAAGCTCAAGTGGAAAGGCCTTACGTAAATTTAAAGAAGAAAGTCACATAATCATATCTTTACATAATGCTGTACACGTTTACGGTGAATATTTATAGCGTGGAAAAGGGTGAACTTCCCCTTTAACGCTGCGCTGTAAGCCTACAAGTAATTCTCCAGAGGTTGGGGGGTGGTCTTCAAATAAGAAATCTGCCTAAACAGGCCAAATCTGAAGACGATCGCATGCCCGCCACAGGCCCGTGTGACGTGACAGACGAGCAAATAAGTACATTAGGACCACGTGGCATCGGCAGGTGCACCCGCTTCTGGTCCGTCTGTGGGAGCTCTGGGCGGTGGGAGGGGGCACGGAGCCCCAGGCTCTGTCATATCAGTGCTGATAAATGAGGCGCGAGCAGCCAGACCGATAACCGTGCCCATAATCGTGTAATAAAACTCAGAGGACAAGAGCGCTGCGTGCACTCCGCACCGTCCTTTGTTTTGTATGCCAGCTACCGAGCGACGTTCCTCGAGCCAATTAACGCTTGGTCCAGCCAACAGTTCATCTCCGGCAACAACAGGACGGAACAAACACCGGAGCTCAGCGAGGTCGGGCCCGTCGGGCTTCACTTAAGGCGTCCTCCTCGCCCGAGTCTCGGGTTCAAACCTGTGCCTCCCCCATTTGCCTTGGGGGCTAAATAAATGATCCGCAACAAGGGTCAGCAGACACCTTGACTTCAACTGTAGGCCCCCTTCGCGCCCTTAAACACAACTCCCAACGTCCACTCGCAGACGTTTGTATTTTTATCGTGTTTATTCATTAAAAAGTATCTTAGCGTGGCTGAGCGTACAGTGGCATGCAAAAGTTTGGACACCCCCGGTCAAAATTCCTGTTGCTGTGAATAGTCAAGTTAGTCGAATATGAACTCATCTCCAAAGGGCATAAAGATAAAGATGAATCATTCTTTTCAGCATTTTAAGCAAAATCGATGTGTTATTGTCATTTTGTACAGTTTTAGAGTGACAAAAAGGAAAGGAGCACCATGCAAAAGTTTGGGCACCCCAAGAGATTTGAAGTCTCAGATAACTTTTACTAAGGTTTCAGACCATATTTAGTTCATTTGAGCTATGGCTTGTTCACAGTCATCATAAGGAAACTTGAGATGATGCAAACTGTAAAGCTGTATAAATTCTCTGACTCTTGAAGCTTTGTCCCAACAATCAGCAGCCATGGGATCCTCTAAGCCACTGCTTAGCACTCTGAAAATGATTCCCAAAAAGCAGGAGAAGGCTATAAGAAGATATAAAAGCGTTTTCAGGTAGCTGTTTCCTCAATTCATAATATAATTAAGAAATGGCACTTAAGAGGAACGGTGGAGGTCAATTCGAGGTCTGGAAGACCAAGAAAGCTTTCAGAGAGAAGTGCTCGTAGGATTGCAGAAAGGCAAATGAAAAGCCCTGTTTGACCGCAAAAGACCTTTACGACGATTTAGCAGGCTCTGGAGTGGTGGTGCACTGTTATACTGTGTTGTGATACCTGTACTAATACGATCTTCACGGAAGAGTCATCGGAAGAAAACTTTTCCTGTGTCCTCGCCACAAAATCCAGCATCAGAAGTTTGCAAATGAACATTTAACCAAGCCCGATGTATTTCGGCAACAAGTCCTGTGGACTGATAAAGTCAGAATAGAACTTGTTGGCTGCAATGTGCCAAGGTATGCTTGGAGAAAAAAGCGCACAGAATTCTATGAAAAGAACACCTCTCCAACTTTTAAGCATGGGCTGGATAGATCATGCTTTGGGCTTGTATTGCAGCCAGTGGCACGGGGAACATTTCTTTGGTAGAGGGGAGGATGGATTCAATGAAATATCGGCAAATTCTGAAGCAAACATCACACCGTGTGTAGAAAAGCGAAAGACGGAAAGAGAATGGCTTCTACAGCGGGATAATGGTATCCGAAACACCTCAAAATCCACAATGTACTACTTCAGGAGGCGCAAGCTGAAGGTTTTAGCATGGTCCTCACGGTCCCCAGACCTAAAAATCATCCCAAATCTGTGGATAGACTTCAAAAGAGCAGTGCATACAAGGCAGCCCAAGAATCTCAAAGAACTAGAAGCCTTTTGCAAAGAAAAATGGGCAAAAATTCCTCAAATAAGAATCGAAAGACTCTTAGCTGGCTACAAAAAGCATTTACAAGGGGTAATACTTGTCAAAAGGGGGGTTACTAAGTACTGGCCATGCCGGGTGCCCAAACTTTTGCTTTGAGCCATTTTCCTTTTTTTGCTATTTTGAAAGTGTAAAAGAGAAATAAAAAAGTAATTTTGCTTAAAATACTACAGAAATGAGTCATCTTTAATGTAATGTCTTTTAGAAATCAGGTCTTCTTTTACTTGCTTAGCTATTCACAGTAACAGAAATTTTGACCAGGGGGAGCCCAAACTTTTGCATGCCACTGTAACTAATAAATCCGGTTAACTAGTATCCGGACCAATAAGCGCTCCTCAAGCGAGTGTCAGGTGCAAGCGTGTACGCTCCCTCGGACAGACGGCCCGCCCGCCTCTTATAAACACGCGACCCGAAACGGATCGCAACAACACGGGCCCATTCGCCCGCTGGAGGAGCTCAGACCAAAGTGGAGTTCCTCACACCAGGCTGCAATTTTCGGGCCTAAGCGGGCACAGGAGATCACGGTGATCGGACTTCACCGCAGGGACTCCTACTTTACCCAAACCGCCGCCACGTAACGGCGCCAAACGTCGTACGCTAGCATCTCCGTAGTTCTGGAGATGCAGCAAAGTAGTTTCGGAAGAAACTACTAGAAAAGTAGAAAACCACCTCCTTGCAATCCTGAGAATCGCAGAAAGTAAAAATATTTCATTTTCGCGAGCAAAACGGCTTCGAGCGGCACGTTTTAGGGCTCGGCCCCAAGTCTCTCGTGCCCGCATGACAAGCGCACCTTACGCGTGATGCACAGCAGAAAGGCAGCTGGAGGGCAGTGTCTGCGCCGAGGTCACACGGCTCGCATTATGGTCCCGTCACCCACATTTAGGCCGCCTAATTTTGCCAATTATTGATCTGCGTACAATTAACCCAGCGGCTGCGCAGAACGTCAGCGCACGCAGACAATAAACAGGCGCTGGCCCTTTACTTGGACAGAAGTGACCCCCACAATGGGGGAGGGAGGAATTCAGCTCACGCGGCTCATCGCTCTGCGGCCGCACCGGTCACCCCGGGCTACATCTCGCCACGCTTCGCCCTGCCGAGCGAGCCGAGGACCCTCGAGCGGCAGCGCGGCGTCCGTAGGTGGAAACCCCGCAACTCCTTGGCAACGCGGATCACTCGGCGTGCAAAGAAGCAGAGTCCCCACGTTCTCCCAGAGCGGCTTTTAAAAAAATGAAAACAAACTTCCTAATAACCGCTGCTGTAGCAACGAATCTTCGAGGGCTTTTAACAGAATATGAAATGAGTCAAAACAATTTTTTCTAGAGCTTTTTTTAATGATAAGATTGCCTACCGTAAAAGCCCGCGGCCCTCAAGATTTTCCGGCTGTCTTTCAGTTAGTGCCTGATTTACACCTGAAGCAGCGGATGAAGAGGCTCCCCGCATTGTCACATAATGACCGCAGTCGCACCATGCGGTTCAGAGGTGAAAGACCAGGACACCCTGCGGTCCTCCACTGCCCAGACTGTCCACCCCCTGGGTGGGTGGGGATAAATAAATAATCTGCAACAAGGGTCGGCTCTCCTGGCACTCAGTGGACACCGTAGCTTCAACCGCAGGGCCTCCTTCACGTCCTTAAAGTCCCAACATCGCAGATGTTTGGATTTTTTTTTTTTTTTTCCTCCGAATGATAAAACATCTCTGAATGCGGCATCTTTTTACAACCTTTATTTGTTAAAAAAGCATCTTAGCACGGCTAAGCAAAAATAATACATCCGATTAACTAGTATCTGGACCAATTAGGACAAAAGGATGGAATAAACAGCATCGCACGCACAACCCCCCAGGGAGGAAATGTGAAACTCCTCTCCTAAAAACCATGTAAATGTCTTCCATTCAGGACTGGTTTGACTCAAGGACAGCAGCAGGATGGATTGCACAGCCAGAGGGCAGCTGACAATTTTTTTTTTTTTTTTTTTTGGATATGATATCAAATTCTGTTTTCTCTCCCCCCCCCCCGATGGGAGGCCCATTAAACACTATCTTTATGGGCTCGCATTTCTTTGAAAAGAAGCAGAAGCTAAGTGCATTTTTTTTTTTTTACCTCCCGTCTTCCTGTTTTATTTCTGTTTATTTATTTATTTATTTATTCATTCATTTATTTTTTGCTTGTGGGCATTTGACGGTTTCACAGCCGTGCGGTTGCAGCTGTTTTTTTTTTTTTTTTTTGCAAATGCTGCACGGGCGCCAAGGTGACTATGTCACCGCCTGCCGCACTAAAACACGTTCACAAACGCGTTAATAAGATGCCGCATTCTTTCGGCAGCGGTAAAACACAGGACGCCGGCACGGTAACGTACAGGGCAAACGCCGTCCGGGGCTAAACACTCGGCTGGCCTTAGACAGAGCACCGACAAATTAATCTCGACGCTGAAAGCCACTTTGAAATGAAAGGTAGCACCTGTATTCGTGCCAACGTGCCCTTTACCACTCCTCTTCATCACCGAAGGGGGATTTACCACCCATTTATCCCCCTGACATCACATGTGGCCACTAACATCGACCTTTAGCCAACTGGCATTGGTAGCACTGCCACACCGAGGCCAGCAGATCTTGGGTCCCTCGTGACACGTGCATCTCCAGCCACTTCAGACAGGACGGTGCTAGACGGAGGTGAGCGGGAGACCGGCCTGCAATTAACCTCCTGCCCACGTTCGCGTGCCCAGCATCCGAATTCCCCTCCGAAGCAGATGTGACAAAACATCGTCGGAAATCCCGCATCCCCGGCAACCGGCAGCTCCTCCGGTCCGCATCCGTATCGCACGATCCGCCGCGTCGACAAATAAAGTCGACAAAGTGGCACGAAAACCCCACTTCCGATTTATTTGAAAAGACAAAAAAATAAAATAAAATAAAATAAAATAAAATAAAAGACTTTCCGATGCGGAGCTGCTGTAATGCCAAAGTGGGTGTTTTTATTGAGAGGCTCGCTGTTACACCTTTGGTTAATAACTGTGCAGAGGCTCACGAAAGACCACTGGCCAAAGGTTTACCTTCGCCTTCGGGCCACGCGCGACCGCGCGGCGCTCTCTAATGAAAAATGCCAGGTACTAATATCAGCTCCTCTCCTCTCCGGGAGCAGCTGTGCATTATTTGTGGCGCAAACGCTGCTACCGACCTTCATCCCGAAAGCATCTACCAAACCGCACATCCTGGACGCGAGGCATTTCGATCCTCCGCGCGCCTACGGACGTCTTTTCAACGCGCGCGGCACACAGAAGGGACAAAAGGGCTTCTCCGAAGGAGGGTCCTGCGGATAATTCAGAAAGTTGCTTCGATTAGGTGAGACATCTCATCTTAAGCAGCTGCCGGTGGTGGGAGAGATGGGGAGAGGGTAGGGGTTGGGCCCTGTGTGTGTGTTTGCCTTGTGAGCTGCCATGTGGCACAGGGAGGGTA
>JADBHE010002216.1:0-10941 GCA_018136845.1 Heterotis niloticus
GCCTTAGCAGGTGAAGGCAACTTAGGCCCTTTTTATAAAGTGCCTCTGTGTTTGTGGACCAGTCCAGTTTATTGTTGAGGTGAACACCCAGATACTTGTACTCCTCCACCGTCTCAATGAACAAACCCTGGATGGTCACTGCCGTAATAGGGGGTGACTTCTTGCTGAAGTCAGTCACCAGCTCCTTCGTCTTGCTGGCATTGATGCGAAGATGGTTCTATTCGCACCAGCTGACAAAGTCATTGATGACCCCCCTGTATTCCAGTTCGTTCCCTTCAGACACCCGACCAACAATGGCAGTGTCATCCGAGAACTACTGGAGGTGGCAAGTGTCCGTATTGTAACTGAAGTCCGCGGTGTATAGGGTGAAGAGGAAAGGGGCGAGTACTGTTCCTTGTGGGGCCCCCGTGCTACTGACTACCACCTCAGACACACAGTCCCGGAGCCTCACGTACTGCGGTCTACTGGCGAGGTAGTCAATAATCCACACAGACAGTTGATGGTCCACTCCCGCTCCCTCCAGCTTCCCCCTCAGCACTGAGGGCCGGATTGTATTGAAGGCACTGGAGAAGTCAAAAAACATGACTCTCGCAGTGCTCCTGGCGCTCTCCAGGTGAGAAAAGGCCCGATGCAGCAGGTAGATGACGGCGTCATCCACCCCGATGTTTGGCTGGTATGCAAACTGCAGCGGATCTAGATCCTTCTTGACCAGAGGGCGAAGGTGGTGAAATATGATCCTCTCCATCGTCTTCATCAGGTGCGAAGTTAGGGCAATGGGTCTGAAGTGGTTCGGCTCCTTGGGGTGTGTTGTCTTTGGGACTGGCACCACGCAGGACGTCTTCCACAGAGTGGGGACCCTCTCCAGACTGAGGCTGAGGTTAAAGATGTGTGTGATAACCTCACAGAGTTGACCTGCACAGTCCCTCAACATTCTGGAGCTGATTCCATCCGGACCCATGGCCTTCCTGGTTTTCAACTTCATCAGTTGACTCCGCACCTGGTCAGTTGTGATGGAGAGGCTGCAGTGTAGGGTGTATTTGGGTGACTCCAGATGAACAGCGAGGGGGGAGGGGGAAGTAGAGCCGTTGGTGGACAAAGGGGGTAGATGGTGTGCCGCTAATGTCCCTGGTGCCGTGGGGGGTTGCAGAGAGGTGTGAAAGAGGTGTGATGATCTCTGGCAGGTGGGGGAGGGAAGGGCTTCTGTTGTCATAGTTGCTTCTGTTGTGGTAATGGGTGTTTCTATTGTTGTAGTTTCTTCTGTTGTTGTAGTTGCTTCTCTTGTGGGTGTGGGTGCTTCTGTTGTCATAGTTGCTTCTGGTGAAAGTAAGTGCGAGATTGCGTGTGTGTGCACACGCGCGCACAATTTTTTTTTTATTCAGTTGTGTAATGCAGAAATAAGTTCAAAGTATTTATAATTTGTGGCCTTTGGCAGACTTTTGCAAGTATTTTCAGTTGCAAGTTATCTGGAGCATTGGGTGGAGTGAGTTCATCTCTTTCTGAAGTTGCATATCAAAAATATTTTAATTCACTCCTCCCATTGTTCCCTAAGTGTTAATGGTAAAATACCTCTAGGTCACAAGGAGTGTCTTAAACTGGATCGTAGCAGAAAAGGAGAGGTAAAAAATGAAAATTATCTGTGAAGTAAATACTTTTTGCCCAGTTATATAAATGAAAATGCAAAAATAAATTGCTAAAAATGATCATTTTGTGTGTTCTTTCAATTGGTGTAACTATACTATTTTGAGCTTTGGATAGTAAAAATGGTAACAATTGATATTTAAGATACTGGTATTCATTGAGATGTGAGTCTTTGACGGACGAGTTTTTACTTGAATGAGTGAAGTTGATACCTTTTTTAGAGTTGTGACAGACTATGAGGCCGACTTTTGAACTTACGAGAGCCAAGGTTGGAGGGAATTGTCAGCGTCTGAACTGTAATTGTAATTTCACCTCATGACCTGGTTTCCAGTGTTACGGTTCTTGTTTTTTTTCTGGTGGGGAACTGTCGTGTTCCTGTTCGCGCGGTCTCTCCATAGGGGTTCGGCGTTTGACAGGTCCGTCAGAGCCAGGCGGATGACGTCACCCCTACAAGCGCTTATCTGACCACCATGGAGGCAGTGGCAACAGCTCCGTCTTGATCGTGCTTTCTGGCATTCTATGTCTAGCGGGGGATTTTGCTGTTTGCCCTTATTTTGTACAGTGTTAGCACCGAGGAGTACACACCCCTTTATTTACCTGTTGCTAGGCGTAGGGGCCCATCCCTTCTATTTCCCATCCCTTCTATTTGTTTGGTGATTTCTGTAGTGGAGGTCGACTGGGCTCGAGTTTGTCATTTGTTTTCTCTTCTTTCGTGGCCCAGGTCGGAATGTCCGTTTTGTCTTGTTGTGTTGAGTTGGGAATCGCCTATGTTTTGTAAAACTGTTTTGAGCCTGTTTTCTGGTTTTTGTTTGATAATAGATATCTGTATATAATTTCATCACCCCCCCACTGTAAATAAATGTCACTTGGTCACTGTATCGGGTTCATTGTCAAAGAAGGTTCTTCCCTACCACCTACATTTTCTCCCGTTTCCCTTAAAATGCGACGATCCTCAAAATTGGTCCCCTAGCCAACGAGCCGGGTCGTAACACCAGGAACACTTTATGTTTGTCAGTGAGGGGAAACCCGGGGACAGTTAGGAATTTTTTTTTCCACTTGGACAATTTCTAATACCTTTTTATTCTATAAGCTGTGATGATGCTATGCTTTAAAGGTCAAAGTAATGCGAACTTTGTTAATCCTCAGTGGGACAGTTTACTGAGGGTTACAAGAGGTTGCTGCTTCTTTCCAGTGTTTATTCCACTCCTCTGCTCCGTTGCTCCAGTGACTCCCCAGTGTGACCAGGACACACCGGTCTCCCTAACCTGCCGACCCCCCGTATGGCTTCAGGCTTTGAGTGTTTATGCTTTCCCTTTGGTGATGCCGCCAAATGTCCTCCATTGTGCCCCTGAGAGGCTGCTCCTTGTGTCTTCTGTCCATAAACTGGTGTTGTGCAGTTCAGTAAATCGGTTTGTTTTGGGGAGAAAAACTGGGTTTTGATTTAGTCTTAGTAGTCCGGAAGGTATTCATTGCCATAAATGTGCAAGTTATGATATTTGGTACCGTCAACATATTAAATTGTATACTGTACCTGTGATTTGGTTCAGGGGGAGATGATCCTGAAGTGGCAATGGGAGATGGGAGGGTCAAATGACTGCAGTAAATGTCTTAGTTAGGATTGTTTATGTATACTGTGGATTTATTAAGTATTCAGACCCTTCAGTTTCTGCACACTTATTGTAGATTTTAGATTTAATTTTATTTTTTAAATTTCCCATTTTCCCCCCCATCAATCTACACAGTAAAACATGTTTTCAGAAAGGCTTGCAAATGAATTAAAAATCAAAAACTGAAATCTCTAATTCATGTAAGTACTCAGATTCTTAATTCAGTCCTTTGTAGAAGCCCCTTTGGTGAGCAGCTGCATCTTCTACATCCAGATTTCAGAAAAGCTTCATGCACTGCAGGATTGGATGGGAGAATTTTTTTTATTAGTAACTTCTCAGGTTTATATCTGTAACAATGACCAGTAAGACATTCATGTAAGTGCAATCCATTTGTGTTTAAATGCAGTTTATTCCAAAGTAAATAACATCCACCTCACCAATTCAGAAGAGCTGACTGTACGCTCTGCGCTGCACATTGTAAGACCCCGTTCTTTTCCAGCAACCACACAACAGGATCTATGACACAAATACCAAGATGAAAATTCTTGAGAAGACGGTCATTCACACGCATAAAATAACTGGAACTATGAGTGAAAAGTTGTCCTAAACTGCAGTTTCCTCTGGAATTAGTGATCCTTCAAAGCGTGGCACTTACACACAGGAGGATCCACAGAGGAATAAGGAGGATGATGATACCACTGGGGATGATGATGGCCAAAGCCCAACCTGGGAATTTCCCACTTTCTCCTGCACTTGTGGCACCAGGTAAGGATGTGGTCACCTTGAAAGTGGGGCTGATTTTTGTTGTTGGGGTGGGGGCTGTGATGGTGGTAGTGACCTCCAGACCTGAAAATAACATTAATTCATAACTGCAATTGATAAAAATTATTATGCCATACTTTAACACTGATTTGTATTGTTATGTATTTTAGATGCTAGAAGGGTTCTTATAGGTTTCTTAGCCTCAAAGAACACAAAGGTGATCACACATCTGAACATCTGGCTTCCTCTTAAATTTCAAGCAGTATAGATACAGATCCAGTTCTGTATCTGTGGACGAAGCTCGGTGGATCAAAGTTCCTTCACTGAACCTACCACTGGCTTTCATGATTTGTAATAGGAAATTGCTTGGTTGGCTGATGTCTCCCTCCTTAAATGTGTAAGATATATTTGCGTCAATCTTGTTTTGCCCGTTACTGTAAGAAAGACAAAAAGCAGACATGAATGAGAACAATGGAACAGACCATAGCACTCTATAAATACCATGTCTCAGTTTTTTTTTACTACACTTTCAGTGTGCATTTTTCAAAATATGATTTAACACGGCAGCTGAATATGTGGTATGAAACAATGAGGAAGATTTAAGTTCAATGAATACTTGCACAAAACTTGGTGGTGGAAATATGACCGGGGTCCCATTTGGGTTGTTTAAGATTAAGTTGAGCTGAATGTGAATGAGAACAAGAAAAATAAAAAAAAAAACAGTGAAATAAGAGCTATGCTATGACACTGATACAGTTACAGGTGTGTAAAAAGTGGGGCGATTCATCAAAATTTTCTTTCAGTTTAACTATTTTTGAGAAATAAATAAATAAAAACTGCTTTGTTCTCTTGATTTGGATTTTTTTTTTTTTTTTGCAGTGAATATATCATATCTACAGTGCAAAAGTAGATGAGGGACTTACCAGGTTGTTTATGCTGTGTTTGATGAGAATTAAAGTGCTATTTCTCAGGGAGAAATCTTTGGTCATTTCAACATCTGTAATCTTATAACTGAAGTTGACGGCAAAGGAAACATTTGTTATTTCTGGAAATAAGGGTGGAAATTTTTCTCCCATTAGTCACAAATGCCCCGTTTATCCGGAGAGAGACAATATATTTGTAAACAGTAAAGCTTTTGCAATTATGAAATTCTGTTATTTGTTTTGCATGAAGCAGCATTTCTTTTGCAAAGACTAGAATACTGTTCACTGGATGAAGAGGTGAGGTGTGAAAGACAGAGGGGAAAAACTTACTGTCATAAGTGATGTTCTGAAGCCTAACTGGGTCATTCAGTTTAACCTTTGGCGATCTAATTTGAGGATCCAGAATAGTATTGGCAATGTTGAGGATAACACTTTCACTAGGAACTCCTTTTAAAGTGATGAACACAATTCGGATGTATATAAATACTGTTACAAAACTGAAAAAAAAAACACGAAACCAGTTATATGACATGTACAACTGTATAGAAATAATGATGAAAAGGGTACTACAATATTACAATTTAAAAACTAGCTTACAATGATGTATCCGATGTAGTTGTAGGGGCTTTTGTAGCCATTTCTGTTATTTTGGTTTCTGTTGTTCTAGGTGCTCCTGCTGTCATAGTTGCTTCTGTTGTGGTTCTGGGTGCTTCTGTTTTTCTAGTTGCTTCTGCTGTGGTTGTGAGTGGTTCTGTTGTCATAGTTGCTTTGGTTGTGGTAGTGGGTGTTTCTCTTCTTGTAGTTGCTTCTGTTGTGGTTGTGGGTGCTTCTGTTGACATACTTGCTTCTGTTGTGGTAGTGGGAGCTTCTTTTGTCATAGTTGCTTCGGTTGTGGTAGTGGATGCTTCTCTTGTTGTAGTTGCTTCTGTTGTCATACTTGCTTCTGTTGTGATAGTGGGGTGCTTCTGTCATTGTAGTTGCTTCTGTTGTGATAATTAGGTGCTTCTGTCATTATGGTTAGCTTCTGTTGTGATGAGTGGGTGCTTCTGTTCTCTTAGTTGCTTCTGTTGTGGGTATAGGTGCTTCTTCTCTTGTTGTAGTTGCTTCTGTTTCATACTTGCTTCAGTTGTGGTAGTGGGGTTTTCTCTTGTAGTTGCTTCTGTTGTCATAGTTGCTTCTGTTGTGGTAGCTGATGCTTCTCTTCTCGTAGTTAGCTTCTGTTTTGGTTGTAGGAGCTTCTTTTGTCATACTTGCTTCTGTTGTGATAGTGGGTGCTTCTGTTCTCATAGTTGCTTCTGTTGTGGGTATGGGTGCTTCTCTTGTTGTAGTTGCTTCTGTTGTCATACTTGCTTCAGTTGTGGTAGTGGGTGCTTCTTTTGTTGTAGTTGCTACTGTTGTCATAGTTGCTTCTCTGTTGTGGTAGTGGATGCTTCTGTTGTTATAGTTGCTTCTGTTGTGATAGTGGGTGCTTCTGTCATTGTAGTTGCTTCTGTTGTGATAGTGGGTGCTTCTGTCATTATGATTTGCTTCTGTGAGTAGTGGGTGCTTCTGTTCTCATAGTTGCTTCTATTTGTGGAGTATGGGTGCTTCTCTTGTTGTAGTTGCTTCTGTTGTCATACTTGCTTCAGTTGTGGTAGTGGGGTTTTCTCTTGTAGTTGCTTCTGTTGTCATAGTTGCTTCTGTTGTGGTAGCTGATGCTTCTCTTCTCGTAGTTGCTTCTGTTGTGGTTGTGGGAGCTTCTTTTGTCATACTTGCTTCTGTTGTGATAGTGGGTGCTTCTGTCATTGTAGTTGCTTCTGTTGTGATAGTGGGTGCTTCTGTTCTCATAGTTGCTTCTGTTGTGGAGTATGGGTGCTTCTCTTGTTGTAGTTGCTTCTGTTGTCATACTTACTTCGGTTGTAGTAGTGGGTGCTTCTTTTTGTTGTTCCTTGGTGCTACTGTTGTCATAGTTGCTCTGTTGTATTGATGCTGGATGCTTCTGTTGTTATAGTTGCTTCTGTTGTGGTAGTGGGTGCTTCTGTTGTCACAGTTGCTTCTTTTGTGGTAGTGGGTGCTTCTGTTCTCATAGTTGCTTCTGTTGTGGGTGTGGGTGCTTCTGTTGTTGTAGTTGCTTCTGTTGAGGGTGTGGGTGCTTCTGTTGTCACAGTTGCTTCAGTTGTGGTCGTTGGTGCTTCTGTTTTTGTTGTGGATGCTTCTGTTGTCATAGTTACTGCTAGTGTGGGTATGGGGGCTTCTGTTGTCCTAGTTGCCTCTTTTGTGGTTGTGGGTGCTTCTGTTGTCATAGTTGCTTCTGTTGTGGTAGTGGGTGCTTCTGTTGTCATAGTTGCTTCTGTTAGAATAGAATAGAATAGAATAGAATAGAATAGAATAGAATGAACCTTTGTTATCCCACGAATGGGAAATTTTGGTGTTACAGGGCTCTTATCAGGAAGGGAATATAGGAGAAGAACAAGTAAGTTAGTATTAAAGGAGGACACGAACAATCAGATTAGTAATCTATGTACACAAGTACAATAAAATAAAAGAACTCTATATACATCAATAAGTTTTAAATAAATAATTGAACCAATTCAGACTGCGTTGTGCAGTCTGACAGCTGCTGGTAGAAATGACCTGTGGTAGCGCTCCTTCCTACACTGTGGATGTAAGAGTCTGCTGCTGAACGAGCTACCCAGTGCTCGTACAGACTCATGTAGGGGGTGGGAGGTGCTGTCCATGATTGATGTCAGCTTGGACAACATTCTCTCCTCCCCAGCCTGCTTGATGGACTTCAGAGAACAGCCCAGGACAGAGCTGGCCCTCTTGACCAGTCTGTTGAGTTTCCCCCTGTCCCTCTCCGCAATTCCGCCACACCAGCAGACCACAGCATAAAGGATAGCAGACGCTTCCACAGTGTCATAGAATGTCTTTAAGAGAGTCCTGTTAACCCCAAAGGACCTCAGTTGCCTTAGCAGGTGAAGGCAACTTAGGCCCTTTTTATAAAGTGCCTCTGTGTTTGTGGACCAGTCCAGTTTATTGTTGAGGTGAACACCCAGATACTTGTACTCCTCCACCGTCTCAATGAACAAACCCTGGATGGTCACTGCCGTAATAGGGGGTGACTTCTTGCTGAAGTCAGTCACCAGCTCCTTCGTCTTGCTGGCATTGATGCGAAGATGGTTCTATTCGCACCAGCTGACAAAGTCATTGATGACCCCCCTGTATTCCAGTTCGTTCCCTTCAGACACCCGACCAACAATGGCAGTGTCATCCGAGAACTACTGGAGGTGGCAAGTGTCCGTATTGTAACTGAAGTCCGCGGTGTATAGGGTGAAGAGGAAAGGGGCGAGTACTGTTCCTTGTGGGGCCCCCGTGCTACTGACTACCACCTCAGACACACAGTCCCGGAGCCTCACGTACTGCGGTCTACTGGCGAGGTAGTCAATAATCCACACAGACAGTTGATGGTCCACTCCCGCTCCCTCCAGCTTCCCCCTCAGCACTGAGGGCCGGATTGTATTGAAGGCACTGGAGAAGTCAAAAAACATGACTCTCGCAGTGCTCCTGGCGCTCTCCAGGTGAGAAAAGGCCCGATGCAGCAGGTAGATGACGGCGTCATCCACCCCGATGTTTGGCTGGTATGCAAACTGCAGCGGATCTAGATCCTTCTTGACCAGAGGGCGAAGGTGGTGAAATATGATCCTCTCCATCGTCTTCATCAGGTGCGAAGTTAGGGCAATGGGTCTGAAGTGGTTCGGCTCCTTGGGGTGTGTTGTCTTTGGGACTGGCACCACGCAGGACGTCTTCCACAGAGTGGGGACCCTCTCCAGACTGAGGCTGAGGTTAAAGATGTGTGTGATAACCTCACAGAGTTGACCTGCACAGTCCCTCAACATTCTGGAGCTGATTCCATCCGGACCCATGGCCTTCCTGGTTTTCAACTTCATCAGTTGACTCCGCACCTGGTCAGTTGTGATGGAGAGGCTGCAGTGTAGGGTGTATTTGGGTGACTCCAGATGAACAGCGAGGGGGGAGGGGGAAGTAGAGCCGTTGGTGGACAAAGGGGGTAGATGGTGTGCCGCTAATGTCCCTGGTGCCGTGGGGGGTTGCAGAGAGGTGTGAAAGAGGTGTGATGATCTCTGGCAGGTGGGGGAGGGAAGGGCTTCTGTTGTCATAGTTGCTTCTGTTGTGGTAATGGGTGTTTCTATTGTTGTAGTTTCTTCTGTTGTTGTAGTTGCTTCTCTTGTGGGTGTGGGTGCTTCTGTTGTCATAGTTGCTTCTGGTGAAAGTAAGTGCGAGATTGCGTGTGTGTGCACACGCGCGCACAATTTTTTTTTTATTCAGTTGTGTAATGCAGAAATAAGTTCAAAGTATTTATAATTTGTGGCCTTTGGCAGACTTTTGCAAGTATTTTCAGTTGCAAGTTATCTGGAGCATTGGGTGGAGTGAGTTCATCTCTTTCTGAAGTTGCATATCAAAAATATTTTAATTCACTCCTCCCATTGTTCCCTAAGTGTTAATGGTAAAATACCTCTAGGTCACAAGGAGTGTCTTAAACTGGATCGTAGCAGAAAAGGAGAGGTAAAAAATGAAAATTATCTGTGAAGTAAATACTTTTTGCCCAGTTATATAAATGAAAATGCAAAAATAAATTGCTAAAAATGATCATTTTGTGTGTTCTTTCAATTGGTGTAACTATACTATTTTGAGCTTTGGATAGTAAAAATGGTAACAATTGATATTTAAGATACTGGTATTCATTGAGATGTGAGTCTTTGACGGACGAGTTTTTACTTGAATGAGTGAAGTTGATACCTTTTTTAGAGTTGTGACAGACTATGAGGCCGACTTTTGAACTTACGAGAGCCAAGGTTGGAGGGAATTGTCAGCGTCTGAACTGTAATTGTAATTTCACCTCATGACCTGGTTTCCAGTGTTACGGTTCTTGTTTTTTTTCTGGTGGGGAACTGTCGTGTTCCTGTTCGCGCGGTCTCTCCATAGGGGTTCGGCGTTTGACAGGTCCGTCAGAGCCAGGCGGATGACGTCACCCCTACAAGCGCTTATCTGACCACCATGGAGGCAGTGGCAACAGCTCCGTCTTGATCGTGCTTTCTGGCATTCTATGTCTAGCGGGGGATTTTGCTGTTTGCCCTTATTTTGTACAGTGTTAGCACCGAGGAGTACACACCCCTTTATTTACCTGTTGCTAGGCGTAGGGGCCCATCCCTTCTATTTCCCATCCCTTCTATTTGTTTGGTGATTTCTGTAGTGGAGGTCGACTGGGCTCGAGTTTGTCATTTGTTTTCTCTTCTTTCGTGGCCCAGGTCGGAATGTCCGTTTTGTCTTGTTGTGTTGAGTTGGGAATCGCCTATGTTTTGTAAAACTGTTTTGAGCCTGTTTTCTGGTTTTTGTTTGATAATAGATATCTGTATATAATTTCATCACCCCCCCACTGTAAATAAATGTCACTTGGTCACTGTATCGGGTTCATTGTCAAAGAAGGTTCTTCCCTACCACCTACATTTTCTCCCGTTTCCCTTAAAATGCGACGATCCTCAAAATTGGTCCCCTAGCCAACGAGCCGGGTCGTAACACCAGGAACACTTTATGTTTGTCAGTGAGGGGAAACCCGGGGACAGTTAGGAATTTTTTTTTCCACTTGGACAATTTCTAATACCTTTTTATTCTATAAGCTGTGATGATGCTATGCTTTAAAGGTCAAAGTAATGCGAACTTTGTTAATCCTCAGTGGGACAGTTTACTGAGGGTTACAAGAGGTTGCTGCTTCTTTCCAGTGTTTATTCCACTCCTCTGCTCCGTTGCTCCAGTGACTCCCCAGTGTGACCAGGACACACCGGTCTCCCTAACCTGCCGACCCCCCGTATGGCTTCAGGCTTTGAGTGTTTATGCTTTCCCTTTGGTGATGCCGCCAAATGTCCTCCATTGTGCCCCTGAGAGGCTGCTCCTTGTGTCTTCTGTCCATAAACTGGTGTTGTGCAGTTCAGTAAATCGGTTTGTTTTGGGGAGAAAAA
>JADBHE010000221.1:0-25407 GCA_018136845.1 Heterotis niloticus
CCATGCCATGCCATGCCATGCCATGCCATGCCATGCCATGCCATGCCTCCACTTTCCTCTCACCCCTCTTCTTCCTCAGGTATCTTCAGCCCTTAAATACCTTCTTAAATGGCTGTCTTCCAATTGGCTAATTGGGGAGATGGAACACCAATGCGTGGATACTAAAATCCTTTTAACCTAAGGCCAAAACATTTTTTCCATAGTTTATCAATGAATCCAAGAATAAATAAAGAATCCAAAATAAAATATTTCAAAATCCAAGAAGAAAGCCAGCATGACAAAACCACTTTTTTTAACTAGAAAAGCAAAGCTAATCACCAGGACATCTTTCTTGCTATCCACATTCTTATTTTATGTGGAATACATGAATGAATCGAGAACAAATATTCAAAACAAAAGGTAAAGCACCTAAATACTTCATTAAACAAGTAAAATGTGACCACAAACCATAATAAACCACACAAACCCATGAAACATTGCCCAAAAATACAGGTTTCACCTTTTGAGAGCAGACTCTATCTGAACAAAACCCAAAAAACACTAACACATTAAAAAGCAACTAAATGGCACCCTGGTCCCCCCATTGTTGCTGTATAGCCCTTTCACGCCAGTGTGCCTGGGACCCAGGGCAGACACCCCCCCCGCCTTTAATACACCAGTGGTTTGACCCCCCTCGCAACAGGGAGCACTTTGTAAACCCAGTAAAAAACGGTGTTCATCATGAAATCACTTTAAATCGAGGGCTGCACACCGCAGGTCCCCATCCTCAACTTTCTCTGTTTTTTTTTTTTTTTTTTAAACCGTCAAGAAAGGCACAAAGGAGAAGAAAAACTTGCGCACAGCTCAACTTTGCCATCACCGTTTTCCTTTCGACAATGACTGTAGTCAGCATGACCGTAGTCCAGCGCACCTCAGATCCAGAAGGTTTTAATCAGTCGGCATTTATTCTGCCTTCGGCTCCATGGCTTCGGGCAAAGACGCACATGGCCGCAATCACGACCGCCCATTGTTTTCCTTTCCTCTTTTAGCTGTTGAAATCGGGCTTAACTCCAGTACATATTAAACCGTTGGGAACTTAATCAGCTGAAATAATAAAGTGTGTACTTTCTTGAACATTATGATGATATTGCTGTTTGATTTGTAGAGGAAAAAAGTGCCTTTATTGCTGACCTTTTTCCAGCTCGAGCTTTGCAGGCCAGTTGTTGGGAATTTGGGAGACAGAGCGACGCCTGCCGCCGGTAGCTGGTGTGACACAGTGGCCGCAAACCGTTAACCTCGGATGGGGATCCAAACCTTCGCTGGGTTTCGTTTTCAAATTTCTTCTGCAAGCTCCTGTTCAAGAGCGGCCGAGGCAACCGAGGAGACGTCGTGGTAAATGGAAGGGCCGCTAACCAGGCTCACGACACAATCCCGAGAATGTAGTGACATACGGGGTCTTAGTCTTGCACATCCGTACATTAAAATGTAGGCCCGGTTATGCACCTTTTATGGCCCCCCCATCGTTCCTACATGACAGATGCTGATGTTATGCCTGCGTGCCCACCTTTGTTTCACTGCCTCCCTGCTGCAGAGGATGCCTTTCATCTGTTTACCCTTGCCTTAATCAGTTTTCTGTACACATGTGTTTGGGATGAGATCAACCCCCCCATCCCCTCTCATCCTCTCTCTGTTCCCTCTTTCTTACACCCACACACTCTCGGGCTACCAGGCCATCACACATTTCTTCTCGCACCATGCTGTTAAATCAGTGCTTACAGCTGCCCCTGCGTTGCTTTCAAATATCTTTTCAAATTGCTTTTCAATTATTTAAAGCAGGACTCGGATGCAAGGAGTTCTAGAAATAATAAAGGAACATAACTGAAGTTTGAAGCAGCCAGAATGCTCAGCGGCTGCCCAGCAGCAGCTCGTGTTGCATAGGCAGGAATGCAATTCCGAAACAGGCCGGTTCATCCACCAGAGCCGATAGCGGCGTTTGTTTTGGCTGCTAAACTGAAATGAAACTAAATTAACTGTAGGAATGAGCGTGGCAATTGGCTGCCTTATGTTTTGTCTTTCTGTGTGCTTTTTAAAAAATTTTTTTTTGAAGGGATGGCGCATGTTGAAAGCGAGCCTTCCGAAGCAGCGCCGGCACCTTTTCCAAACACGCTGCAGAGGTTTGATTTTCACATTGCTGCTGGAGCGGGAATCCTCTCAGCTGATAATGAGGAACTCGGGAAACTTTTCTTCTTCTTGTCACAGGAGGATATAATTGCGTTCCGGCATCAGCGGAGGGAAGGCGGAAGGCGGAAGGCAGATGAAACAGCCAAATTGAGCAAAGCAGAAGGAGCGGAGGGGCGATTCACTGGTTTTTCACAGCATTGACTTTTCATTTCAGAAAATTCTGCAAGATAAAATAAAAAAAAGAGTGATAGCTGCACAGGTAAACTGGTACGATGATATTTTGTTAATGACTCAAAAAAATGAAAAGATTTCTGTCAATTCTCAAAGGAAGCAGAATTTTGGACAAGACCTGCAGTTCATATTTATGCCTGTAGGTGTCAGCAAGTGCCCACAATCGCAAAGGAACGTGTATGTGTCGATATATGACAATTTTCTCCCCCTTAAAGCATATAAATTAATTCTGTATTAACATATTTAGTCACCTATTATTATTATTATTATTATTATTATTATTATTATTATTATTATTATTATTATTATCACTTCAGCTGTTAATCCAGGTTGCTGTTATTTGCTCTACAGTGCTGATTTTAACATTGTTGTTAAATTGATTTTTCAACATTTGTCCTGCCAATAAAAGCACAAAATGAAAGTTTGACAACTTTTGAAAACACATTTGCAAAGCTTTGTGGTGGACTGACAACTGTGGTGCATTTTTTTCCCTAAAAATTGCATTGATAAATATAGGAGTATGTTACATATTAGCAAGTGATAAAGCTCTTAAAGTCAAATGCGTTCAGCTCAGACAGAACGTGAAAGCAGTGTCTGGCAGCAGATATGTCCAAAGAATAGGAGCAAAAGCTTGATGAAGCACACCTCTAAGATTGACTTTATGTGATGCTCAGGACTCACCATCACACTGGTGTGTGTCTCATGGTCAAGCACAGTGGCACCAGCCCTTGTGTCTCCGATGTGTCTGTCATGTGAGTGACATCCAGGCGCCTTCTGTTTTCTAGATGAAGATGAAAGCATCAGCAACACTGACAAGCGTGTCTCTGAAACCCCCCAATACCCTACCCAACCCTGTCTTACCAACATCACATGGGATCCCCTGCCTGATTTACACTTGTTCTGAGATACATACATCAGAAGCACAAACTGAGCTGGCTTGGAGGAGCCCTGGAAGGTCTGCAGACTCATCAAACAATAAAAAAGTCCATACAGGAGTCATCCTGAAGCCCCCCCCCCCCCCCAAGAAGGACTGGAAAGAACTGCACGGTAACCAACACTCCTGAATCCAGCATGTGTGGACCGGGGGGGGTTGTCTATAAGGTTGGAATATGGAAACACATGAGATGCCCTTCCTTCCGCTCTCAATCTGAAGCTACCATTTAGACCCAACCCTCATCACCTGCACCAGTTCCACCTCCCCATCGAGCCCGTCCCCACCTGTCACCACCTGCATCAGTTTAAATCCTGCGTGTACACAGCCGCCAATTTTGCACCTTTTTTGTTAGGGGCAACGAAAAGTTGAAAAATGGAAAACCTGTTTTATTTATGTGCATTTAAAAGTGGGCCTTGTTCTCTGTCTGCACTAGAAAAGAGGTCTGTTGTGGTTCCTTCAATTACACGGCTGCAAAGCGGAGGTAAACATTGGATCTGCGTCTATACAGATGTGTTGGCAGGTGGTCCTGGTCCCGGAGGGAGATGCCTATTGTACGGTCTGAATTGCCTCAGTAAATTACCCAGCTGTGTAAATGGGCAAACTGTAAAATTGTAAGCTGCGGAATTCCCTTTGTGACTGAAAATGTGAGGCATCTGAATATGGAAATGGTGTTGCCAGGTAGCTCTGTGTGCTAAACAGGAGGATGGAATGCGTCCTCGAATGCGTCTGCCATGTTTACAGCTGGTGTGTCTGAGTCCTCAGGACGGCTGCGTCCAAAAAATCCCACATTGACCTGTATCTGGATCATAGACTACAGCGTATAGCTTATTTATTTATTTTTTTTACCTTGCTCTCATACACCGTTTCCCTCTTGGGTTTGTCGCCTAGACGACCGTCACATCCCCACTGCCCTTGATTTTATCCTTCACATTCGCAGGTTTACAAACCCTTCTTCTATCAGTTCTCTTGACCCACTGGACGCCACCTTGACTCACACACGTGCAGGCACAGAGGAGAATGGTCACGCTCGCTCCCTACCTGAGACACAGTCACACCTTCGAGGTGGCCTTGCGGTGTGTCGTGTGCTCCGTGGTGTTTTTCTTACTGCGTACAACTTGTTTTATTTAAACAGTAAATAAGATATGATTTTGCGTTGCTGTGTAGGCAGAGATAAGTACGAGATCATCTTGGTTTTCTAATAACATCCACTGCTGCTTTAAGATTTTTGTGTTTTTAGTAATTATGAGAAAGAGATAAAAAAAAAAGTTCCCATAAATTTATTCACTCTCCAAATTCGACATGTCCTGACATGCTACAGCATACCCAACATAAAAAAAAGACATGTCTGCAGCAAGGATTAGAATCCCGATTTTGTTTCAGGCATATTTCGATCATTTCTGTAAAATCTGTCTGTTGCCTGTGGGTAATATGGCCAAAAGTATGTGGACACCTGACCACGTGTTTATGGAGCTCGATTTGTGCAAGGGTGGGGGCACAGTCATGCCGGAGCAGGAAAGGAGCTTCTTTCCCAAACTATGGCCACAAAGCTGGCGCACACAGTTGTCTGCAAAGTCTTTCAATGGCGTGTATGCGCAGCTGAAACAGCTCAGCTCAGTTATTAGAAGGGGGGGATCAACATACTTTTAGCCATGTTGTGTATCTGTTGTAAATGTACAAGGATTAATGCCGGCACGGTATGGGTTCCAAGGGACCCGTCATGGTGCATCATGGGAAACATGTTGGCTCAGTCAACCTAAGCACTGCTGGCTGTAATCTGTGTCACACACATGCACGCGACAGGTTGTGTGTTTGTGTTCCCTACGATTCCCTGTCAGAAGCGGTCTTAAAAAAAAAAAGGCACAAGAAGGCCGAGACTGACCGTTTTCTGCTCCCTCGCACAAGTCACAGGTAAAAGTGTGTCTGTCAAATGTTTTCTCTTGGCTGAAAAGTGCTGGCAGAGCCTTCAGAACTTTGTCCTTTCATTTGTGGTATGAAAGATGCCACATTGGAAGCTGCCAGCATCTCACTCTGAAACAGTTGCAGCTTTGCATTTTGTCAGAAAATCTGGGCAGGAACTAGTTTTTGGAAAGCTCTTTAAAAGGGGAGAAAGTCCTTTCATACACACTTCTGACAGCAGTTTCTGACTGTGTATAAGTTTGTGTGTGTGTGTGTGTGTGTGTGTGTGTGTGTGTGTTTTCTTTAATTACTCTCTGGCCAGACTGTACTCAGCAGGGAGAGAACTGAATTCTCTGCCGGCCTGCTGTTGCGAAGATGGCTGTTTGTTTGGTCTTTGGCTTCCGCTGGTGCGAAGGATGGCTTTTGTACAGTACGCCGGACTCGCTTGCCCACCCCCATGGGACCGAGCACAGATGAATGAAAGAAATTCACAGCTTGACCGGACGCTTCATTTAGTGCAGCCACGGGATTCAAATTATGAGTCGTCTGATCGCTAGCGTCCCTGTGATGAAGCCTCCTGTCCCAAGCGCTGAAAGTTCTGGATCCTAGGGATCCGCTTCCTTCCCCGGCCCAGTTTCTTCAGGTAGCCCACCTGGAAGTTCAACCAAACGGCGTGTAGCAGCGAACGATTCTCAGTCACCAGACACCGGATAGTGTGATGGAAAAAGAAACAGGTTGCGGCTCTGCTGTGTCCTGGGCAACAGGTAGCACAGTTGTTAAGGTCACTCTCTCCGGGGGCGGTTCTGCAGTCACTTATTACCGTTATCCAGTTGTCCAGGTCAGGATCGTGGTGGTTCAAAGCGTGTCCTCGATACACAGGGTGGAAGGCAGGATAGATCATCTTGGAAGGAATGTCAGTCCATCGCACGGTGGCCACTTCAGCAAGGTACTTATTGTAAATGAACCAACTGAAACATCATGCCATTTCCATTGCTGAAACTGCAAACGGCTTTGCATCAAAGTGCCAGAAACAAAGTAATAACAAGTTGCATTGTTGGAATACCGGTGACACAGGCAGCAGTACCATTATTGGAAAGACACACGGTGAGCTATCAGGTGCTGAACTGATGTCCTGCTGCCGCACAGAAATTGCAGGAATTTGTTTGGCAGAAGCCTCTTCTTGTCATTCATGCCGCGGCACTTTAAAGGTCAGTGCTGTCATTAGAGCTGCAAAGCGGCAGACAGCTCTGCGATGGCATATCGATTTCTCTGGGCGCTCCTTCTCTGGCTTAGACCCTGCGTCCGAAGGGGAACGTCGAAACGTCGAGGTGTGTAAACGCCTCGGCTGGGGATCGCCGGGGCGCAACGCGAATGCCGGCGGTCTTAACCGCACCGATGAGAGGCCAAGATGCAGCAAAGTGGCTGCGGCGCTATTTTAAGACAGGCACACTTATGGATGAACGCCTTGGGAGCGTATTACCCGGGGTCCGGGGGTGAGGAGACATCCACGTATGAGGACAAAAAGATATTATTGCAAACGGAAATAACAGCACATGGAAATTCGCAACATTTTTCTTAGCCAAATCCCTTGAGCAGCTCTTTCACTTGGCAAGTACCACGTGATGAGAGATAGTTCCGGCCTAACAAACATATTTTTCTGAATGTTTTACATGTAGGTGCAGTTTATGCTCGCGGGGGAGTTACTCTATGCACGGGACACAAGGGAACTATATTAAAAAAAAAAACAATCCGGCTCTCATTTTTAGTGTTCTGAATTAACTGGTGTCAGGAAAGCATATTATGTATTTTACTTCACAAGAACATTATTGATGCTTTTGTACCACTGGGGGATGTTTTCTCCTGATTTATAACATCTGTCTGCATGTTTAATGTCTTCCCTCCTACATTTTAGTGTATTCAGTATTTCCTGTTAAAAGAGTAGGCAGACTCAGTTCAGTGAGGAGGAATACATTTATCAGAGGATAAATTAGCTGGAAAGAAGAGCCGATGCTGGGACCTGGAACCCTGTTCGCCCGTACAGCCAAGTTGTGAAAAGAGGCCTCGATCAACGCTTCCAATAAACAGATAAAAATGCGATTCATGTCGCCGATTTGATTCGTCCAACCCCCCCCACCTCTGAGGGAGAGAGCTGAACGTTGGGTTTGGAGGCAAACATCCCCAGTGGAAGCACTTATTCTTCTTCAGCCACAACACCCGCGTGTTGCGTGCTCCTTATTTGCGAGGAATACAGCTGTAACAAGACCGGGCACCTAAGATACTACGTTTGACAGTGGCTGGATTCTTCTTCATTTCAGCTGCAGCAGTTCTCCAGTGAGGAGGATTTTCCTGCAGATGACCAGTGGGATGTGAGCCAGTGTCAAGAAGGTTGTGCTGTCAAAAGAGCCACGCTGGTGATACATCGCAAAGTGCTACTTTAATGGCCGCTGCAGCGAAGCTCGTCCCAGGCGCAGGCCTTGCCAAGGATCTCAGATGCCAGCGAGAAGGTCTTCGGCCAAGTCGTCCGTCCTGAGGCAGAGAAAGGCAAAGGTTAATTAAACCATCAGAGAACTGAGATGTCGAAAAAGGACCTGTGTGTCAGTACCCTGTCCAGATGTAAGGAGTGACGGAGGTCCATAAGCTGTTAGAAGGAAGATCTACAAGGGTTTGGGAGACCTGGGTTAAAAGAAATGGACAGCAGGGAGCAGGAAACATGAAGACCTAAAGGTGGCAGGGTTGGATACCTGAGGGTAGGAGCCAGGGAAATCCAGAAGCTAGGGGAGCAAGGCCAAAGTGAGATGTAAGGGGCATGTAGAATAAAAGTAAGGGCGACCTAGTGGGTGGACAGAGGGAGAAAAGGGGACAAAATGGAGGGAAACCCAAGGGAATCAGGAACAGACAGGGAAAACATGCAGGAGATGGAGGGAAGGAAGGGTAAAGAGATTTGGGGAAATTAGGAACCAAGAGGAAGGAAATCCAGGAGCGTGGGGAATGAGATCCAGAGACTTCAAGCGAAGTGAAACCTTCTGGCGTGGAGCGTGACTAAGAGGGATGCTTTTAAAAGAAACCATGGCAGGACGATTATTACTGAGTCACAGTAAAGCAGAGTGCAGTCATTTAAAACCCATCATCACAGCGCTTGCACGGCCCACAGCTCTGAATATTCAGATTTAAATAATATCAGTGACTTCAAATCAATGACTTTGCAGGAAATATCTGTAAATAAAGCAGGCAAAAAAACATTATCTCACTATAAAACATACGACCAGTTCCATTCTGTCAGTACTGTACCCGTATCGAGATATCGTTTTGGGCTTCTGCATGGAGCGTGCAAATGGAACAGTTGTATGGAACATTTATTCATTCTTCCCAACAGTAAACTAATTTTGGCAGCAGTAAAAATAACACAATTTCCAATTCACAGTTTATTAAAAATGCGATTAAATAGTTTAAAATAGCCTCCGTGTCTAGGAGGTGAGAGCGTAAACAACGACTGCGCCTTTCATCCACGAGCATCTTGGTAGAGGGAATACGCGGCAGCTGGTTTGTGGGACAAGAGGACACGGACTCAGGGATTCAGGTTTAAGTGTCACTTTATTCTGGAGCTCTTAGGTTGGGGATGTTTTTGAGGAAAAGGGAATGGGGCGAGGTTTCCGTCTCTCTGTCTCTTGCTCCAGGGGGGCGTCCTCTTATTGTGGACAGAAGGGGTTTAAATAAGGGTGTCATGGCAACCAGGTGTTTGTTGGTCATAACTGGGCGTACGCGCTGCGCTGGCATGGTGTCCAGGAGGGGTATCCAGGTGTGGGTGTGCGCAACGGTCCGCATACGGAGTGGAGAGTCCAGTGTGATATGACATGTGTGCTCCCCCCCCCCCCCCCGCCGTTTTTCCATCTCAATAACAAACAGATCATTCCAGAATACTGTACATCCTAATATAAAAAATAGAAAATACATAGTACAATAATAAATAAAATGTTTTTCCTCTTTAAATGTACAATGGCCAGTTAACAGACCGCTTCTGATAAAGAAATAGACACTCGTGATAGAAAAGAGTGAAGAATGAATGAAGCATCTTTTCATTGTGAAATGGTCACATTTAATGAACAACTTCTCATTTTATATACATCTATAAAAAGAACCCAGATACCGGTTACAAGAATCTAAAGCTAATACATACATTATTAAATAATAAACTTTCTTCATGTTAAAGGTACATATCATTGTTTACAAAATATGGTTGGGGGAATTAAGCAATTATGAGTGCCTGTAAAGCTAAGATGCTATATTTCATTTAATGATAAACAAATACATAAAGAACAAGGTTTCTTGGATAACATAATACTACGTTGTGGTGCTGACTATTAAAATAGCATCCTGCAAAAAACACACCGGCGAAATGCAGTGGAATTTGAAAGCAAAACAGAGCTTATTCTTATCGGCTAAACCGTTTCTTTGCTAAGGAAAGACCGACGAAAACAAAACGGAAAAAGTGCAGCCCATCACAAGCTGATGGAATGCAGTTGCTTTCAGTACCATCATACTGGGTTTTTTAACCGCGGTAAATTCGTTGTGGCAAATGTACATAAAATGAAAAAAAATAAAATAAAATAAAAATATATATATATATATATATATGTGACAGGTAAGAAATAATCACTAATTTCCCCCAAAAAAAGTGTGTTCTCTCTCCTCGCCGCCGGACGCAGGTTCCTGGAATTGGCGCTATGGGATTCCTCCTTGCTACACAGGCACAGGCTTCGGGAAGCCAAGGATTCTGGGAAAAAGTGTATCCAAGACAAGTCTTTGGCATGGCGATTTAGCTGTATGTAGCTGCAAAAAAATGACGGTCATCCAGTGTCCAACCCTTTAGCTAATTTGAAGTATCAAAAAAAGCCAATAGGTCAACCGATTTAAAAAAGAAAAGAAAAAGGAGATGATTTTGTCGTTCTTGTGCTGCCAGGTAAATGTGTCTTTTCAGTCAAATGTTCCCTCAAAATCTTTTGCTTCCCTCAGACCAAACACCCTGTGTCTGTGTAGTGTTTTTTTTTTTCTTTTTTGTTCTCCGCGTTTGTAGAAATTTTCGCTTTCCTCGTTGATCCGCTCAGTCTTTCGTTGTTTTCTTCGTGAGAAATCTGAATTAAATTATCAATGCACGATATCCATTAACATGTGCAAAATAGAAAGAGACGTTCCTCGACTTTCTTCCACAGGAATGGAACATAGATATCTGCACAAGGGCGAGAGCAAGACAAGCAAAGGTGGTTACGAGACAGCACAACATCCTCCAGACTGCAAGCAGGGTTTATCAGCGGAGCCGAATTGCGCTAACCCGACGGCGCCGTGACGCCACGGTGGGGTAAAAATTTTTATCTGAGAATTATGATGCTTCTTGTTGCTATGACTTGGCTGCGTCACAAAATCTTCCAGCAAAATAAACTATTATTCCTATCATTTGCCGAATGGATAAGCTTTTTTAAGTACTACTCACACACCTAAGTTATTGACTAATCTCCGCTTCCTTTGCCTTATATCTATTTCAAATCAATATTTCCCGCTTTAAAACCTTCGGGCGAGCGGGTTTTTATTCCTTCGAAAGAACACGCGGACAATTTCAGTGTAGAGTCGCAGAGTTTCAAGCGCTCGGCCTGCGCGGGCGGCCGTGAGCGCGCGGTTTTATCTTTCGTGACACAACATACAGGTCAGCAGAGCGCTTCGCCTTCTCGCACCAATAACTCATTTCGAGCTAAAATGTCAGGGAGCGGCAATGCTGTTGCAAGGCCGTGATAAACGGCGGCTGTCGGTCGGGCTCAGCCGCAGATGTGCCACGTCCTCATACTCCCTTCCATTTAACCCGCTTTGACCCTCCGCCTCTCCGGCTCCCACACCCGTGGAGATCGACGGGTTTCCAGGGGCCTTTGCACCGGAGTGAACCAAACGCACCCCTCAAACTGCCTCTCCTGCTTCGGAACAACAGGCAGCTCTGGGTCAGGGTACTTAAAGGATGCGGAGGAGGCGGCTTCTTTCTTATTTACCTCTTATTAGCATCCGAAAGTGAAGAAAGCCCGAGTTAAGGACGCTACGAGAAGTCGGGGATGCGTTTAATGGAAGTCTGCCCCATGACGGAGAACTCCTGCACACGGGATGGGAAGAGTTGCCTCTGTAGTTTTGCCAGGACTGTGCTGCGAAATCACGATTTTTCCTTTAAAAAAGTGTGTGGGAGAGTAAGCCGCTGCTAGGGAAGTGCTGGTTTTGGGGAGCTATGACTGATGTGAGTTGCTTTATGTTTCGGAATCTGAATCAGGAATGCGAGAGGCCGGTCCTCTGCCACGGTTCAGGCAACCTTTTTAATGAGGCCTACGAGTTCACGGTTGACTGCTGCGAAAGTGTGATGGGTGGAGGTGGGGTGTAGGTTCGCCTCCCCGCTACTCACCACATAACCGAGAGCAAAGTGGATGCCAGGAGCAGGTAGGGTGACCAGACCAGGGTGGAGCAGCTGTCCACTGCTGCAGACAACTGGGGCTCTGCTGATGGCGGGGATGTGGACGGCGTCGTCTCTGCACGGAGAAAAGGTGGATCACGGCTCGGCTCAGCCAAACGCGGCAACACCCAGTGGGATTTCGCATCACCGACGTACAGTAGAATTTTGGAATATTCCTACACAGCATAGTGTATATAATAATACGCAGAGCTCAGCCGGCTGTCGAAAAAGAAACAAAGCGCTGCTCGTGGTCACGTTCCATACACAAAAAACGTACAGGTCAACGCCACGAAAAGGAAACTATTTCCTTGCTGAGATCCTGGGATCAGAAGGATGGATTTACAGTTCTTTACCCACGGATGTCACCGTGTACGATTAAGGTGAGCGCAGTCAGGTCCACAGCGCCAGACGCACCGGTGCCCTCATACAAAAGCCTGGAGACCAGTCTTACGCACCGCAGCTGAGAAGTCGTGACCTTTGGCTCAGAAACGCTCCCACGTACTCCACCATCCGACCCGTGTTACCGCTCTCTTCCACGAAAAGAGCGAAGAAGCTCCGCTCCCGGATCTGCTGCAAAGCGCCGCCGCGCGAATATGAATAAATATCAGGATGTTTCTTTATGGCCCTGAAAAGTCTCCGAAACCGAGGTTTCCCTGTGCCGTGCGTCTAATTATTGGGCCTGTTAGCGCGAGGTGGTGGAGCCATGCGCTGTTACAAGGCTGAACCTTTTCACAGAGCCAATTTCTGGTTCTTTTAAGTCGCAGGGATGTGCCGTGCCGAGCATTTGTGGAATATGGCGCTGTTTTAGAGACCGTTACCTTTTCTGCTGTTGGGTAGAGAGCTGAGCGGAATACGCAATGTGGCGGCAGAATGTGGGAGGAACGGCTGAAGCGGTGCAGGAACGGTCCAGACTCATTTCAAACGTTTCCAGTTGTATTCCGCACTAAACAGCGGGACAAAACAATTAAATTTTCTTTGCCGGTTAAAAATGGGCTTACATTTTCGGTTAAGGAATCGGCTGGCCATCGGTGTTTTATAGCAAGTTTTGCAGCAGGAGGCCCACATTCGTGTTTAAATTTCCTGTCCTGCAGTTGTTTTCCTGCACAAAGTTACTGCCTTTTAGCCCACAAAATGCCAAGAGGGGAGATAGCATCAAAGGATTTACTGAAAGCAAAACACACTAAATGGTGCTGTTGTGAGTCAAACAAAACTGCTTTCAGCTCACATACTGTAAACCAAATGCAGGGTGTTTCTTATTTCTTTATGTTATCCAAGGCTTTAAATGTTAGACATGCTATGCTGAGCTATTTGCAATTCTTTCTCCCTTTATACAGCAATTTTTTTTTTTTTACCCGTGTTCAAGGATATCACGGCAAGATTGGGATTCAAACCCACGTCTTCTGACAACAAAGTGGCTGCCCCTGTGCTACCTGTTACCCCATTTAGAGCTCAACGTCCAGATTTCTTCTAACTTTTTTATTAAGAATAGTAGCAAAATTTTGAAAGCAGCACATGGGGAAATTTATACCGCTCTCAAAACACACACGCACACACGCATTATAACTGCGCAATATATACAGTGTATGTGTGCAGAGGAAGAATGACAAGATTATAATAACAGTCATGAAGATGCCTATAGCTGTTAATATGCATAAAACAATATATTGAACCGTTTCAGTGGTATCGGCGTTTGTAAATGCCCGTACTTTCCAGAGAAGCTGAGCCCTTAATAAACTGGACGCAGTCTGACCCTCTGACTCAGATGGACAGCAGAAAATGGCTTCAATAATTCTTCCTAATAGCCTGGACTATTTCACTTGTTTCTGTTTATAGGACGGTGCTGTGTTTTGATTGGATTATCCATGCTTAGTTTACTCCAAAATTCTTCAGCAGAACCAGAGCTGGAGGAAGAGACATCTGCTCCTAACTAGCTGCTCCTTGGCACCCGGGAGATGAGTGCAGGCCAGCAGAGGGCAGTGCAGAGCCAAAATTGGGAACTGCGCTCTCCTCAGGAAAGGAGCGCTGGTTTGGCCACACTTTGGGAGAAGCTATGGAACCCGGGTTCGGACGGAGATGTCGGCGCCTTGCGAGGTGCTTACCACCTACGACGACCTCTGCCTCAGTGGTGGATGTGATTGGCTTGGGCTCCTCCATCCAGGGCGTGGCGTGCACGGCGACGCTCCAGTCGCTCCAGGTGCCGATCTCCATGTCCTTGGCTGCCACTTGGATGATGTACTCCTTCCCCGCATAGGCATCGGTTATGGTGTGGCTGGTACTGTCCGACAGCTCCACCTGCGAGAAGAACACATTTTTAGGGCTATTAACACAAAGTGGTTCACTGGGAAGGGATGGTGGGGCCAAAGAGCGATCACGAGAGGAAGAAACCGTGGTCCCCTGTGAGCTTCGGGGAAAAGGCTCACAAGCACGACCAGCATCTTGGGAAAGCCTGTGGGTGAAGTTGAATTGTTTCTAAGATCATACAGTGTCTACCTGCTGCGTTTCCATCAAAATGCAGCGGTGTCACCATGTCTGCGGCAAAGTGTCACTCATCCTCTTCCTAGACGCGTCCTTCGGAAGTGCCTGCTTTACGCTCGCTGTGTGCGACGGTGTTAACATCGTTGTTTTACCTCCGCGGGTCCCGAGAACATCAGTGTCGGCGTTCTCCGCAGCGCCAGCCGCTGCAGGAGATATACACCAAAGCCTGCGAGCGATGCTGACTACTCAGGCATGAGGAGAAGACGGAGCACCCAGGGAGAAACTTTGGAAGCACCCCATGTAGCCTATCGCCTAGAAAAGCCCCTCCATCCCCAACGCCATCCTGCATCAGCAGAAACGGGAACCGTGAGAAACCAGACCATGCGAGCGGGGGGGGGGGCATCGGTTTCACGATTTCACGACCCCCACATGGGATCTCAAGGAGGTTAACAACACATCCATCCCCCTTGCCTTTCTCAAGACGCTGGTGACGCAAAGGTGTTTCCATTCATTTGGATTGAAGGCCACTTTTTTTTTTTTTTGACACCAGTTTAGGCCCAACGCAGAATTTCTCCCATTCCTATAAAGCGACTGTGTAAACAAGAGCAGAGAAGCTTCTGTTTCCATCTGTTTACACAGCCCTTCCCCCTGCTGCGGTGGCCCTAAGAGCCTGAGCAGTGTTGTGTGATTCGATCATCTCTGGACTGCAGGTGGTACCCAGCTCCTGCTAATTTGGTTTGTATTAGACGTGATGGACGTTGAAGTGGACGGCAAAGCGGAGCGGTGGCAGGGGCGCGGGGGACAACAACCGAGCGAATAAATTAGCGCCAAGTTGATTCGACTGAAGTCTGGCGTCGCCGGGCGTTTTGCATACGCTCGCACAGTCGGTAGCAACCGAAAAGAGAAACGGAAGAAGAGGCGAAAAACGTGATTTCCATTGTTTTCCGCTTGATGAGCGGATGCAAGAGCGTGACTGATGGATGCGGAGGGGGACCGGGGTCACGTGGGTCCACTAATGTCCTCTGTGCCTGACCACGCGTGTATTAGCATGAAGGCGCATTGACGGTTCTGTTGGGTCGATCTGGGCTGCTTCGGAGTGACTGGTTGAGTGGCGATCGGAAGTCAGGATGAGTTGCTAGCGGCAGGACGTGTGCGGGTCGCTCCCCGCCAGGCCTCTCCTTTGATGTGCCTTCGGAGAGATGCCTGCTCACCCCCCCAGGGGCACGACCCCCTTCCCCGCATTTGGGATCTGCATTAAATTACTGCATCCAGGTACTCTGCGCGCAGCCAGCTATGGGGTTCTTCCGGATAGAACGGGGTGTGTAAATGTCCAAACCTGTTTTTTTTGTTTATTTGATTTGTTTATTTTATTTGAGGTTGCGTGTTTATGAGCGTACGAATAACTATAGCTATTGCGTACTATATATATTATAACTATATAACTATTATCAAAAGAATTTATAATATTTATATTCAGTATAGAGGCAGTGCTATTAAAACACACAGAGTTCTCGACTCTTCCAAGATGAAGGAGTCGGATGTTCGAGAGGGCCCGGGTTAAGAAATGACCAATTAGGCCCCAGACTCTTGGCGGAACAGCGCCGGATGTGGAACTCGCCGATCGGGTGCCGCTTGCTGTTATTTATTTATTTATTTATTTATTTATTTATTACTGCTTTTACAGCACCGACAGGTTTCTCTACCCTTTCGTACAAGGGCATTGCAGCGGACGGGAGCAGGATTCTGCAGAGCGACCTTCAGGTTCTCGTTCCCTAGACGCGCCCGCCGACCCCCCTGCTGAGCTCACCGCGCCGTCTAAGGAGAAAACGGAGGATGTTTACAAACTGCTGCTTATTTATTCTATTTTTTAAATTTCTCCCATGCCAGACTTTGTCCCGAGAGCCAGTTTGTACAGAAATCAGTCTGTCACATTCTGTGAGTTTATACCTGCTGTGATGCTTCCTAAATGCTGCCTTTTTCTCTTGCCCCCCACCACAGCTGTGCTCACATCTGTCTGGGGGAGAGGAGACATCCTCCGCCATCTCGGAAGGCGCACTTCCTTTCTGTGGCGATAGAAGGCGCCGATAGTCCTGAGACACCGAAAACAAGTGACGTCTTCGCTCTTTAGTTAGCATAAGGAATATTCCGGTGAACAGGTTGCAAGACGAGTTTAAGTTTCCCCGCAACACTGCCGGTTTGTATTCATTGCACTTCGGAACCCAGTGAACGCGACATTGAATTTCTGGTTTTCTTCTGTCCATAATAATGAAACTTTTTAGGTCATCGACTGGTTTTTGTCCTCCAAGGAGAACTGCTTTGGCAACCTGAGATCCCGGTGCCGGTTTTGCTGCCGGGCCTCGAGTGGGGCGCCGTGGCGCTTGGCGAGGTCTACAGACACGAGTGCGAGGATCCTCTTATCGTCAACTATGTGAGCTGCTAGACATTTCACACCCCATTCATGGCATTGGCGGAGACGACCAAATTATTCCTCTCTTTCATTTAGCCCTTTATCTTCAAAGACAGACTTCTCACTTTGGGCTGAAATGTACGTCTTTATCTGAATGCTCAAGGATTCCATTTGTAGGCCTAATTTCATCAGAGGTGGTGCCATAACAAGCCGCTCATTTTGTCATTTTTTCCTCTAAATGTCACTGCTGTTTTTCCACTCGTCTTTTATTAACCACCTTCTTCCCGGACCCCAGCCAGCAGGCATCTCGCTCTGGACGAACATGCTTAACTTCGCACCTTAAATGCGCCGTCCCTCAGTACACGTAGCTAGGCCTGTCGGAGGCTCATTTTTGGATTTTTAACCATTGATTTATTTCACCCTAAGTGTGAGAGTATATTTTTATTAGTTTTATTGACTTATACGACCTCAGAGATTTCTTGTGATTTTGGCCCGCTGGCTTCTCAATAAATGATGCGAATGATGCGAGCTTGTGTTATTCGGCGGCACGTTCGGATGGTCGGCATCCAAAGTGGCACAAAATAGGTTCTCGTAGTTGCCTTGCTGAGCTGCTGGGCTGCGTACGGGTCAGGATGATCAAACTGCTAACCATGAAATTTGGATTTTCTGCAGGGAGTAAAAGATACAAGGAGATGTTCACAGTATTTACGGCATAACAGGAGTTAAGCAGCGCGTGAGCCGACTTGTAGGGTAACTTAGCGCACCGCTGATAATGTTTAGCTTTAGTTGTGTTTTTTATTTAATTCGGCTATATATTAATGTAGCTTTTGTGAATAATGCTCATATACAACTGTGTTTTTCTATGACAGCAGCTGCAGGCAGAGAGTCTCCTTGGCTGGGGGCAGGAAGCAGGACCAGGAGGTTGCGAGAAATGCGGATAAGCAAGAAAAATCACGACAGTGCGAAAAGTGCTGGTACAGTACAAATACGAGCCCACCATCCAAGCACTGGATGCGGTCGTGAAATCTGACTCTTGTTCAGCTCATACACGTGTGGACCTCCAAGCAGAGCTGAGGGTGGCTGTACCCGGCAGCAGAAGCGTCTCGCTGTGCTCATACTCAAAGCACCAGGGGTTGTTCCAGTACTGAGCAACCAAGGGGAGGGAATGTGAGAAACACCCAGCAGGACGTTGGAAATGAATGTCCCAGCAAACACGTAGGTGCACAGGCGCAAGCAATTTTTAAAATAAACTCTCCGGTATCAATATTCAAAGGCCTTCAGCTTCTGTCCTTTACACCCACTGTGAGGTATTATGAAATATGCTAGATTTTGCAGTAACATCTGAATAAATAAATAATTCATATGACTGTGTGGACAGAGTAGAATCTAAAAATAGTATTTCATATGTTAAATATGTCTAATAACCAGTTTTTTTTTGCTGTTTATCATTTCATTGAGCAATCTTAGCATTTTGTAGCATTTCTATTTAATGCAGTTAAATGCAAAATTTGGAAAATACCGAGATCTCCATCCATGCACCCATCCACCCATCTATTCACCGTTGTCAAATGCTTATCCTGAGCAGGGTTGCGGTGCTCATGAGCAAACATCCCGGAATCAGAGGGTGCAAAACTATGAAACTGCACCCTAGATGGGATCCAGTGGTGGGCACGAGATACAGCGCAAGTGTTTCTGGTTCCTTAAGCCGAGGTTTTTGCACATGTAGGGTAAATAAGAGCGCAAAAAAAATGTTAACTTCATCCAACTTCCTAAACAAAACAAAGTCAAAATCACAAAAGAGGCACGAAATCGCAATGCTTTTTTTTCCCTCCAAATTTCACAACCCTAGAAACCGGAGTCCTTAAAAGATCGAGAGATTTACTTCCAAACAGGACTGAGAGCTTTTTCTCCGCCAGAATGTGACACGCAAACCTGAGCATTTTTGCGAATTCATATTAGGCGGCATCAATAGTTGCTCTCTATTTTCCGACCTTCAGAGGAGTGTGAGAAAAAGCTCCCGAAAGGGGCAGCTTTGAGACGCGGCCCTCATTGTGCGTGATCGGCAGGCTGTAGTTCTAATCTTCGGCACCAGACCTACGGTTGAGAGGGGCTTAACCATACAGTGCGGTGAAAAACAGAGGAAGGGGAGATTTGTACATTCTTCAGAGATTACATAAGGACAAGGCGATCGACCCCGTCTCCCGCCGCTCTTGGTCCAATTTAACTATAACACCCGACCCTGACTTCAACCTTTTGGTATGCAAATCACTGCTTCGAGGGAACAAAATTCTTTTATGCAGGATTCAAATTCTTGAGCTTCTTGCTTGGAGTCGTGTATCCAGGGACAAAACAAGCCCCCCGAAAGTGGTCGCATGGGTGTTCGGGTCTGCTGGGGCTCAGGCCCGTCTTCCGTGTACAAACACGCTCACCCATGCCTGTACACACTCAGTAATGAAGCCCCACCGATGCCACAGAGGTCTACACGTCATCTCCGTAGTTCTGGAGATGCAGTAAAGCAGTTTCGGAGGTGCTAGAGTAGAAAACCAGCTCCTTGCACCTTCTCATGGACACGTTCACATGGACGCATACACACACGCATGACTCTGGTCACATTGAATCCACTGTCGGTGTAAAAATGATTGTGCAGGATAGTAGCTGCGAGTCCGTAAAATGAGGCGACACCTCCGCGGCCTCCCAGCTCCTACTGTGTAGCAGACAAGCCTTCATTCGCACAGTTCGCAAGTTCACAAATCATCCCATCTGCTGGGCAACCGCCTAACCCATTTTCGGCCTTTGCTGTGGCACCCGCAAGCCAGTAGGTAGCGCTGCTGCCGGACCCACCGTCCTGCATTCGGAAATTCCCTCTTCTGCCGTCGGACCCTCCATGTTCTAGATCTCACCGAGCTGTTACGGTAACAACAGGCTCCCGTGTAAACCGGCGCTGCAAAACTGCTTACATCGCCCACGTCCTTGGAGAAAACTGACAAAATAAAGATCAGCGACATAAAGTTTTAAATAATGGTTACCACGTCTGCAACCGGCATCAAAGCACATCTCGTCATAGAAGCGCATCCCACATGCCAGAAGGAAACACAGGATTGGATACGGCGGGAGGGAGGTTTGCTTTATGCGTCACCGCCTGATGGATTCATTCATTGTCTGACACCCCCTGCCCCGCGTCTTCATGATGCCATTTTCAAAGTCTGGCTGAAGGGATGGTTAGCAGCTGTAAGCTCAAGTGGAAAGGCCTTACGTAAATTTAAAGAAGAAAGTCACATAATCATATCTTTACATAATGCTGTACACGTTTACGGTGAATATTTATAGCGTGGAAAAGGGTGAACTTCCCCTTTAACGCTGCGCTGTAAGCCTACAAGTAATTCTCCAGAGGTTGGGGGGTGGTCTTCAAATAAGAAATCTGCCTAAACAGGCCAAATCTGAAGACGATCGCATGCCCGCCACAGGCCCGTGTGACGTGACAGACGAGCAAATAAGTACATTAGGACCACGTGGCATCGGCAGGTGCACCCGCTTCTGGTCCGTCTGTGGGAGCTCTGGGCGGTGGGAGGGGGCACGGAGCCCCAGGCTCTGTCATATCAGTGCTGATAAATGAGGCGCGAGCAGCCAGACCGATAACCGTGCCCATAATCGTGTAATAAAACTCAGAGGACAAGAGCGCTGCGTGCACGCCGCACCGTCCTTTGTTTTGTATGCCAGCTACCGAGCGACGTTCCTCGAGCCAATTAACGCTTGGTCCAGCCAACAGTTCATCTCCGGCAACAACAGGACGGAACAAACACCGGAGCTCAGCGAGGTCGGGCCCGTCGGGCTTCACTTAAGGCGTCCTCCTCGCCCGAGTCTCGGGTTCAAACCTGTGCCTCCCCCATTTGCCTTGGGGGCTAAATAAATGATCCGCAACAAGGGTCAGCAGACACCTTGACTTCAACTGTAGGCCCCCTTCGCGCCCTTAAACACAACTCCCAACGTCCACTCGCAGACGTTTGTATTTTTATCGTGTTTATTCATTAAAAAGTATCTTAGCGTGGCTGAGCGTACAGTGGCATGCAAAAGTTTGGACACCCCTGGTCAAAATTCCTGTTGCTGTGAATAGTCAAGTTAGTCGAATATGAACTCATCTCCAAAGGGCATAAAGATAAAGATGAATCATTCTTTTCAGCATTTTAAGCAAAATCGATGTGTTATTGTCATTTTGTACAGTTTTAGAGTGACAAAAAGGAAAGGAGCACCATGCAAAAGTTTGGGCACCCCAAGAGATTTGAAGTCTCAGATAACTTTTACTAAGGTTTCAGACCATATTTAGTTCATTTGAGCTATGGCTTGTTCACAGTCATCATAAGGAAACTTGAGATGATGCAAACTGTAAAGCTGTATAAATTCTCTGACTCTTGAAGCTTTGTCCCAACAATCAGCAGCCATGGGATCCTCTAAGCCACTGCTTAGCACTCTGAAAATGATTCCCAAAAAGCAGGAGAAGGCTATAAGAAGATATAAAAGCGTTTTCAGGTAGCTGTTTCCTCAATTCATAATATAATTAAGAAATGGCACTTAAGAGGAACGGTGGAGGTCAATTCGAGGTCTGGAAGACCAAGAAAGCTTTCAGAGAGAAGTGCTCGTAGGATTGCAGAAAGGCAAATGAAAAGCCCTGTTTGACCGCAAAAGACCTTTACGACGATTTAGCAGGCTCTGGAGTGGTGGTGCACTGTTATACTGTGTTGTGATACCTGTACTAATACGATCTTCACGGAAGAGTCATCGGAAGAAAACTTTTCCTGTGTCCTCGCCACAAAATCCAGCATCAGAAGTTTGCAAATGAACATTTAACCAAGCCCGATGTATTTCGGCAACAAGTCCTGTGGACTGATGAAGTCAGAATAGAACTTGTTGGCTGCAATGTGCCAAGGTATGCTTGGAGAAAAAAGCGCACAGAATTCTATGAAAAGAACACCTCTCCAACTTTTAAGCATGGGCTGGATAGATCATGCTTTGGGCTTGTATTGCAGCCAGTGGCACGGGGAACATTTCTTTGGTAGAGGGGAGGATGGATTCAATGAAATATCGGCAAATTCTGAAGCAAACATCACACCGTGTGTAGAAAAGCGAAAGACGGAAAGAGAATGGCTTCTACAGCGGGATAATGGTATCCGAAACACCTCAAAATCCACAATGTACTACTTCAGGAGGCGCAAGCTGAAGGTTTTAGCATGGTCCTCACGGTCCCCAGACCTAAAAATCATCCCAAATCTGTGGATAGACTTCAAAAGAGCAGTGCATACAAGGCAGCCCAAGAATCTCAAAGAACTAGAAGCCTTTTGCAAAGAAAAATGGGCAAAAATTCCTCAAATAAGAATCGAAAGACTCTTAGCTGGCTACAAAAAGCATTTACAAGGGGTAATACTTGTCAAAAGGGGGGTTACTAAGTACTGGCCATGCCGGGTGCCCAAACTTTTGCTTTGAGCCATTTTCCTTTTTTTGCTATTTTGAAAGTGTAAAAGAGAAATAAAAAAAGTAATTTTGCTTAAAATACTACAGAAATGAGTCATCTTTAATGTAATGTCTTTTAGAAATCAGGTCTTCTTTTACTTGCTTAGCTATTCACAGTAACAGAAATTTTGACCAGGGGGAGCCCAAACTTTTGCATGCCACTGTAACTAATAAATCCGGTTAACTAGTATCCGGACCAATAAGCGCTCCTCAAGCGAGTGTCAGGTGCAAGCGTGTACGCTCCCTCGGACAGACGGCCCGCCCGCCTCTTATAAACACGCGACCCGAAACGGATCGCAACAACACGGGCCCATTCGCCCGCTGGAGGAGCTCAGACCAAAGTGGAGTTCCTCACACCAGGCTGCAATTTTCGGGCCTAAGCGGGCACAGGAGATCACGGTGATCGGACTTCACCGCAGGGACTCCTACTTTACCCAAACCGCCGCCACGTAACGGCGCCAAACGTCGTACGCTAGCATCTCCGTAGTTCTGGAGATGCAGCAAAGTAGTTTCGGAAGAAACTACTAGAAAAGTAGAAAACCACCTCCTTGCAATCCTGAGAATCGCAGAAAGTAAAAATATTTCATTTTCGCGAGCAAAACGGCTTCGAGCGGCACGTTTTAGGGCTCGGCCCCAAGTCTCTCGTGCCCGCATGACAAGCGCACCTTACGCGTGATGCACAGCAGAAAGGCAGCTGGAGGGCAGTGTCTGCGCCGAGGTCACACGGCTCGCATTATGGTCCCGTCACCCACATTTAGGCCGCCTAATTTTGCCAATTATTGATCTGCGTACAATTAACCCAGCGGCTGCGCAGAACGTCAGCGCACGCAGACAATAAACAGGCGCTGGCCCTTTACTTGGACAGAAGTGACCCCCACAATGGGGGAGGGAGGAATTCAGCTCACGCGGCTCATCGCTCTGCGGCCGCACCGGTCACCCCGGGCTACATCTCGCCACGCTTCGCCCTGCCGAGCGAGCCGAGGACCCTCGAGCGGCAGCGCGGCGTCCGTAGGTGGAAACCCCGCAACTCCTTGGCAACGCGGATCACTCGGCGTGCAAAGAAGCAGAGTCCCCACGTTCTCCCAGAGCGGCTTTTAAAAAAATGAAAACAAACTTCCTAATAACCGCTGCTGTAGCAACGAATCTTCGAGGGCTTTTAACAGAATATGAAATGAGTCAAAACAATTTTTTCTAGAGCTTTTTTTAATGATAAGATTGCCTACCGTAAAAGCCCGCGGCCCTCAAGATTTTCCGGCTGTCTTTCAGTTAGTGCCTGATTTACACCTGAAGCAGCGGATGAAAAGGCTCCCCGCATTGTCACATAATGACCGCAGTCGCACCATGCGGTTCAGAGGTGAAAGACCAGGACACCCTGCGGTCCTCCACTGCCCAGACTGTCCACCCCCTGGGTGGGTGGGGATAAATAAATAATCTGCAACAAGGGTCGGCTCTCCTGGCACTCAGTGGACACCGTAGCTTCAACCGCAGGGCCTCCTTCACGTCCTTAAAGTCCCAACATCGCAGATGTTTGGATTTTTTTTTTTTTTTTCCTCCGAATGATAAAACATCTCTGAATGCGGCATCTTTTTACAACCTTTATTTGTTAAAAAAGCATCTTAGCACGGCTAAGCAAAAATAATACATCCGATTAACTAGTATCTGGACCAATTAGGACAAAAGGATGGAATAAACAGCATCGCACGCACAACCCCCCAGGGAGGAAATGTGAAACTCCTCTCCTAAAAACCATGTAAATGTCTTCCATTCAGGACTGGTTTGACTCAAGGACAGCAGCAGGATGGATTGCACAGCCAGAGGGCAGCTGACAATTTTTTTTTTTTTTTTTTTTGGATATGATATCAAATTCTGTTTTCTCTCCCCCCCCCCCGATGGGAGGCCCATTAAACACTATCTTTATGGGCTCGCATTTCTTTGAAAAGAAGCAGAAGCTAAGTGCATTTTTTTTTTTTTACCTCCCGTCTTCCTGTTTTATTTCTGTTTATTTATTTATTTATTTATTCATTCATTTATTTTTTGCTTGTGGGCATTTGACGGTTTCACAGCCGTGCGGTTGCAGCTGTTTTTTTTTTTTTTTTTTGCAAATGCTGCACGGGCGCCAAGGTGACTATGTCACCGCCTGCCGCACTAAAACACGTTCACAAACGCGTTAATAAGATGCCGCATTCTTTCGGCAGCGGTAAAACACAGGACGCCGGCACGGTAACGTACAGGGCAAACGCCGTCCGGGGCTAAACACTCGGCTGGCCTTAGACAGAGCACCGACAAATTAATCTCGACGCTGAAAGCCACTTTGAAATGAAAGGTAGCACCTGTATTCGTGCCAACGTGCCCTTTACCACTCCTCTTCATCACCGAAGGGGGATTTACCACCCATTTATCCCCCTGACATCACATGTGGCCACTAACATCGACCTTTAGCCAACTGGCATTGGTAGCACTGCCACACCGAGGCCAGCAGATCTTGGGTCCCTCGTGACACGTGCATCTCCAGCCACTTCAGACAGGACGGTGCTAGACGGAGGTGAGCGGGAGACCGGCCTGCAATTAACCTCCTGCCCACGTTCGCGTGCCCAGCATCCGAATTCCCCTCCGAAGCAGATGTGACAAAACATCGTCGGAAATCCCGCATCCCCGGCAACCGGCAGCTCCTCCGGTCCGCATCCGTATCGCACGATCCGCCGCGTCGACAAATAAAGTCGACAAAGTGGCACGAAAACCCCACTTCCGATTTATTTGAAAAGACAAAAAAATAAAATAAAATAAAATAAAATAAAATAAAAGACTTTCCGATGCGGAGCTGCTGTAATGCCAAAGTGGGTGTTTTTATTGAGAGGCTCGCTGTTACACCTTTGGTTAATAACTGTGCAGAGGCTCACGAAAGACCACTGGCCAAAGGTTTACCTTCGCCTTCGGGCCACGCGCGACCGCGCGGCGCTCTCTAATGAAAAATGCCAGGTACTAATATCAGCTCCTCTCCTCTCCGGGAGCAGCTGTGCATTATTTGTGGCGCAAACGCTGCTACCGACCTTCATCCCGAAAGCATCTACCAAACCGCACATCCTGGACGCGAGGCATTTCGATCCTCCGCGCGCCTACGGACGTCTTTTCAACGCGCGCGGCACACAGAAGGGACAAAAGGGCTTCTCCGAAGGAGGGTCCTGCGGATAATTCAGAAAGTTGCTTCGATTAGGTGAGACATCTCATCTTAAGCAGCTGCCGGTGGTGGGAGAGATGGGGAGAGGGTAGGGGTTGGGCCCTGTGTGTGTGTGTTTGCCTTGTGAGCTGCCATGTGGCACAGGGAGGGTA
>JADBHE010002218.1:0-10007 GCA_018136845.1 Heterotis niloticus
AATCAACTTTGTCATGATATTCTAATTTTATGACCAGCACCTGTACATACAGTATTTCAACATGATTTGTACAAGCAAAAAAAAAAAAGAAAACATGATACTGACAAGTCAGGTAAAGAGACAGGATCAGAAAAAGATTAAATTTTTCTTTTCAACAGAAACAGGCAAAGAGCTGTGTTTACGTACCTCCACCACCTCCTCCACCATAGGAAACTACTTTTAGTTGTTGCATGTGAATTTCATTACAGGTGGCTGAGCTCTGCACATACCTCTGACTGTTAGATAAGTGAACCTGATGAATGTAATTTCTTTTTAAGTACGTTTGAATGCACCGATATTATGTTTTTATTGCTTTATGGCCCAATAATATTGTAATGGCAATAATACTCCATTAAGTACACAGATTTTACAACCCCTGGCAAAAAATATGGAATAACTGCTCTTGGAGGATGTTCATTCAGCTGTTTAGTAGAAAAACAAAGCACAGATATGATGCAAAACTATTTTGTTTTAACAGCTGAACATTCTGGCTTTGTAAAACATACCTCAAAAAATAAATGAATTTGATATAATGGCACCTTTTTCAGATGAAGTAGAGGGAAAAATTATGTAATCACTCAATGATGAGGAAAAAATTATGGAGACAAGAGACATTTATGTACTTTAACTGAAGGACACTTTTCTCCAAAAGCGATCGTTGCTGCTATTCAGCTGATCTTTGTCCAAAGTCACTCACATTGCTACGTTCACTGCGTTTCACTCCCCACCACGGGGGTGGAGCTGGGTGGGGTGTACTGCCACACACCATCCTCAGAAGCCTTTACTGCACACTTGCACCTCATGTCACAAACATTTGCATGCATATGCATCTAGTTTAGTATTTTGTTCGCCCTCCTGGTTTCAACTTCCCTGAGTGAACACAGCCGTTTCTACTTTGCCATTCGAGACCATAAAACCCATTCCGAGGGAATGGAAACAGGATATGCTTGGGTAGTTTAGACCAGTAGGCAGAACAAGAGGGGAGATGGAGGGCGCAGAGTAGCGAAGCTGCACTGGAGCAGTTTCATGGTGAAGCAACCCCAGCTGAATGGTCTGCTCAACAACTGATGGTTCATGCAAACTTGAATAAAAAAGTTCCAGAATTCACCATGAACTCAGAATGAATTTTCCGTAAGAACTACAGGAAAATGGAAAGAAAGACAGAAAAATATAATAAAAATAAAATAACATACAATAGCACATAATACAAACATATTACTACATTAATTGAAACAAACCGTTACGGTTAACTTCTTGTTACCTACAAGGTAAGAATCAAAAGTTACATTATTTGGTTCAAAACATACTGTAACGGCACAGCCGTACGTGTAAATAGTTGTCTGGGTGTTAATTGTTTATAGTCCTGGTTGTCTGTTCGTTGTGTGTGCGTTGCCACCGTGGTGTACCCTGGGAGATGGTGCAGGAGCATGCGCCGTGGGCAGAGACCCGGGCGGCGGGAGATTTTGGTGCGAGAGCGGGTGTGAGAGTGAAGGAGAGTGGTCGTGTCTTGATGTTGTTAGTGGGTTTTTGGAGAGTTTCGCTGTAAGATGGAAGACGAAATAAAAGAACGGTTCCCTGAACTCCTGACTCCCGAGCCTTTTTGTGATGGTGCCTCTGACGGGCGCTACAATACGCATCAATAAGTTATAAACGGATTGTGCAATGCAAATACACAAATTAAGACATAACGCAAAAAAAAACCCAAAAATGACCTTGTTCACCCTTACAGCCAGGCGCTAAACAACTTGACTCCTTTGCGTAGACTTTTTCTGCTTTTACGCTATTATGTTCTCCAAACTTCTCTTTCGACATGCGCAGTGAAGTAAACTAATGTGCGGTGACTTGCCAAAATAAAAGTCATCGAACCAGCTGACATTTACAGAGACTTTTAAATCAAAAATCGAGATTCGTAACAATTCAAAATGAACAGGATAACAAAGACCTTGACTCTCAGTCTTTTACGCGGGACAGCCGCTTGTTGTGTTCGCTACCCAGCAGCAAAGCGATCGTTACCCCCGTGTTTGACTGCAGGAAAAGCTGTTTCTGAGCTTCTGGTTGTTGGGTCCATATCCGCACGATTAGCACAGCAGCACGGGGATCTAAAGCTGTTTTGTAAGGTGAGCGAGAAAACCATCGAGCGTAACACTGGGCACTGAAAGGTGTTTGTCAACGTGGATGTCTTCACTGCTTCAACTGATATTAAACACACACATAAAACTAAAGCTGTATAACGCCGTTTTTGTTATGTTTGTACAGCGCAGTGGCAACTCCGGAAGTGGGAAAGAGGCTATGGGTAACCGTGCGGGGGTCAGTAACTCCTTTACCTCACGGTAACCTTTGAAACGTCTCAGATCCCCCTTTAGAGTGTTAATCCTTATAAGTAGAACATCGTGTTTACTATGAATCATTGGAGCAAACACGCAGCGATCGCATGTGAAACAGCGACAAACAGCAATAGCCGGAAACGGAGGAGCTGCAGCAAGACCACTTTGCCACACTGTCCGCAATCTGAGATAAAATGGTCCCAACGATGGGAAAAAGCACACAGGCCTGTGTGTAAAGTTCATTTATAATTATTTTCACTTGTGAAATCGTCGGGTCTTTTGACCGGTTTACCTGCTGTAGTGCCTCAGGTCGCGGTTTCTGAACGACTTGATGGTTCAGCCTGCGTCTTTTTCCATCCTTCCGATGTTTTCATTCCGAATGACGACAGAGGCAGGGCTGCGCACAGAACCCAGCGCGCATGCTCACGGCCCTTCCTACCCCAGCCCCACCAGACAGTTTATGAGCAGGTGGCCCATTCATCTGAAACACATATCTGTGGACTGTGGGTGGGCGCGTGGTCAAACATGCACTTACGCTGGCCAGATAAGTATTGTTCACCCTTTCCAGCCCAAATTGAACTGGCAACGAATTTATGTGTTTTCCACTTACCACCTCTTAAGAGCACAGCAGCTGTCATGGTTAAACCTGAAACATACGGCACAGTTTGCATCTCTAAGATGTTGGGAGCTGTGAGTATAACAAACCAACTAAATTAACAGTAGGAGAGGTAGAGATCGCAAACGGTGGAGGCAAATAATTGTATTTTTATTGTCAAATATTTGTTTACAAAAGTATGTATTTAAAGTACATTTTTAACAGTGCATTGATGGTCCACAGAACCATCTACATAAAGTGCCACTACAGCAGAGGTGTCAGTCTGCCCCATGGACTCAGTGGGGCTTACATACATGCAGTAAACTATATTCACTGCTTATAACATTGATTGTCCAATACTAAGTTTATATATATATATATATAAAAAGTGTAACGCTACTTATACTTAAACTCATTTCTATTATGGAAGAAAAATTATGCCTCCGCTGTGCTCAACACAGTGCAGTGCATACATGACCATTTGACATTCAGAATTTTAATATTTAGTTTGTCGGGTTTACAAGACCCGGTTTGATTGTCAATTGAAAAACAAAAGAACAAATGATACACGGATTGAAAAGACTCTTTTCAATATACTTTCCTGCACTAATGTGAAGGATGATACTGAGATCTCGACTGCAGCAAATAATCCAGGTCTGGCTCAAAAACAGTGATTTTGATGCGCAAGAAGTCACGCAGGTGGGAGTCACTTAGTCTCGTCCTCACGCGGTTCTTGTTAGTGTTCATGAATGTCTTCTCGAACAAGTATGTAGAGCCAAACAAGCTCAGCACTTTCTTAGCAAATGTTCGAATCTCTTGGAATCTGCCTTTATCCAGCTGGCGGTAAAAGTTGACAAGAGGCAGCCGTTGGTGCCGAATTTTTGTTTTCTCAATGAGCTCCGGCGGCGAGAGTGCGGCCACAGGTCTACTGCCATCTTCTGGTGAAATATAAAATAGCTTTGTTGTCCGCGTGTATTTTATGCTGTGGTCAACGGTGCTGGCGGGCCGCATATTGATTTTATCACAGAGGCTGCGGGCCGGTGGAAATTTGAACACGGGCCGGACTTTGGACATGCCTGTCTTAGGCCATTCCGATTTTACCATGAAAACATGAAGTCCTAGGAAAGGCCACTAGCTGATCCCAACTTCAGTTGGTTGAAGTTAGGAGTTCAGTCATGTGAGTTGGTTCCATGGTGGTCCTCTTGCAGAGCCCTGGGGAAATATTAGGCAATATTACAGATAAACAATGTTAACTGAACACCAGTAAAATGAACCACATAGGGTTTTAAAACTCTGAATACCATACAGACTGATAACCTCTTGCCAACTGTAATGAAGGATTATGTAGCCTACAAACAAAGATTTAAAACTTATTTTCAAAAAATTGTTGCTGTTAAGTTACTCACCTGTTCCCAATCTTCACTGCCGATACATCTGATAAACTGTAAAAAAAAATATATATATTGTTTGAGAAGAATTTAAAAACTTACATAGGGACTTCTTGGGTAACTGAAACAAGTGGAAACAAATTAAAAATTGGGGGCTCTGTCCAGATTTACATGTCCAGAGGAGGAATTTGAAGCTACCAGACAGCCCCAGTGAAACAAAATAATGGACAGCATTGCAGTTTCTGGAGTTCACTGCAAAATGAGATTTGTATAAATTTCTGCCAAACTTATCATAATGTTTAAGACTTTTCTTATGTATTTGTCCATATGTTCCTTCATGTGAAAGATGTGTTTCTGAATTTAAAATGAATCATAACGTTATGTGATCAACCCTGACTGAGGAAAGACTGACAAATCTGGCAAAACATTACACTGAACATGAATTTGCAGATAAAATCAACTGGTTTTGTGGACATTGACCAAAAACTAATGCTGTACATTACTTTGGAAGGCTAGATTAGCATAATTTTATAAAACAAATTAAATTACTACAGTAAAATGTTAATGTGTTAACTAATGGTTCTTCTATTCTGTAAAATAAATGATAGTAAAAAAAACTGAACCTACAGTAGTTTGCTCACTCACTGCATTTCTGCTGTTCATTATAGGTATCCCACTGTTTAAAAGTGTAATGCCTTTCAGGAAATGGGTTCATAAGATGAAATCTCGAAAGTCAGCGGCATAGTTGTTAATTTCCATGACAACATTTTTTAAACATTCTTCAACCCACAAAGTGTTAGCGTTAATGAATGAAGTGATGTGGTGTCAGTCTGCCCCATGGACTCAGTGGGGCTTACATACATGCAGTAAACTATATTCACTGCTTATTAAGCTTATAACATTGATTGTCCAATACTAAGTTTATGTTTTTATATATATATAAAAAGTGTAACGCTACTTATACTTAAACTCATTTCTATTATGGAAGAAAAATTATGCCTCCGCTGTGATTAACACAGTGCAGTGCATACATGACCATTTGACATTCAGCATTGACCCCTTGTTATTGCGAAAACTTGTGACTCCAGTGTTTGGGCTCAGTAATGCCATGTACAACTGTGTTCCAAGTGTTTCCTACAGGTTCTCTGTAAGTTTCTGTAATTTGTACAGCCTTACCCTAAGCTTACCCCATGTTGCTCTATAATCTTGTAAATCCCTTTTTTAGGGGAGAAAACCTGCTGGTCAGATTGCTCCCAGGTACATGTTGTACTGAGACAATTGATAAATATATGGCTGTTTAACTTCTCGGCTGTTTCATTTCCTCACAGTATGGCTGTACCATTTTTACTTTATTAATTCAGAATAAGTTCCTTAATCACAGGTACAGTAGCTGAGATCTGAACCTGAGACCATCAAATGCAACCCAGAAGCTGGAGCCACTGGCACCACCTACTGTCCCTCAGTATCATTTGCCATTTTTAAATGTCTTTCCATTGAAAAGGTTTTTCCTTGGTCAAATACAGATTCATACAGCAGTGAACATATCAGGGAAAAAAAAAAAAAAAAAACAGCAAAACAGTCTTTAACAAGACTGAGTTCTAACAGAATGAGGTACAATACAAAATGTGAACACTTGTGTATTTGCTTAAAGCTGTGAAAACGGAGGTCCTCTGAAGGGTGAGAAACAGATTCACAATGAACTGGCTGAGGTGGTCATCTCACAGCTTCTCTATGTTTACTGGAATTTGGGGGGGGGGATCTGCTACATTTTTACAACACAACTTCATATTGGACATAAGCCACGTGGACTCTCAACACCAGCGCTGTTGCCAAGAAAGCCCAGCAGCGTTTCTACTTTCTACAGAGATTGAAGAGAGCTCACTTCCTTACCCTCATCCTCACCATATTCTACAAAGGGACCATCAAGAGCATCCTAAGCAGCTGTATCAATGCCTGGTTTGGAAATTGCACTGCCTCAGACCGCAAAATTGTTAAGCGCATAGTGAGGACAGCTGGGGGGGTTCGGAGCTCCTATGCCCTCTGTTACAGACACTTACACTACACACTGCATCCACAAAGCCTCCAGCATTGTGGATGATCCCACACACCCCTCCCACACAATCTTTTCCCTCCTGCCATCTGGAAAAAGGTTCCGCAGCATACGGGCCTCCACCACCAAAATGGGAAATGGTTTCTTCCCCCTAGCCATCAGACTGTTGAACCAGAAGAAAAGATAAACCGAACAGTTGAGCAATCCCACTGTTGCTGCTAATTCTCTGTCTGCTTATTTGCACTGTGTACTGTCTCTGTCTTTTATTTATTTATTGTATTTAATATACCCCCCGAATCCCCAGCATCTCACACTTCCTGTATATTACACTACATCTTCTATTTATTTGTACTCTGTGTTATGTTGCACCTTGGCCCTAGAAGAACGCTGTTCCATCTCACTATGTACCATGTACATGGTTTAAATGACAATAAACTCCTACTTGACTTGATAAGCAATGAACAGTATATTAACAGTCCAGTCACCAGTAGCTACAGATGGGAAAAAATTGAGCAAAATTACAACCTTACATTGTCTTAATCCCAAAAAAAGAATAAATAAAAAAGAAATGAGACTTACCTGAGTGATTGGACTGATTTTTCTTTTGAAAGATCCTTAATGTGCACATTGCTGCTATGACTCCAGTTAAAATGCTTCCAGCTATAATCCAAGGTATCGCATGACTTTGGGACTTTGCACACATGCATCAGACGCACCATCTCCTGGTCTCGTTGTGTGAAGACCTTTGGGTTCACAGCTATACAAAAACATTTGTTACATACAAGAAACATTTGCATCATACACAAAGCAAGAAAATTAGTTTTGTGTTATTCAAAGTTTTTTCATGAAAGATAAACTGTATGTTACAATTTATTTACAATAAAATATAATATTTGTAATTCATTGATTTTTCGATTATGAAACTATAAATAGCAGAGCTTTCCAACCTGGGTGTTGGAATCCCTTTCAGATACTGCTCTTTCACTTTCCATAATAAAAGAATGAATTTGCTTTAAATATTCAAACCAATGGAGTTTCCTTCAACATTATTGGCACCCTTGCATTTCAGGTACAGTACATCATAAAAAATCTCCTAGAAAAAGTGGGCACTGAAACAGCTTGGTCTATATACATTCATTTGTTTGACAGAGGATAAAACAATAACTATTAAAAAGGGACATGTTAAAGTAGTACAAAAACTGAAAAGGTGCCATTATTTGCACCTTTTTGAACAATTCAAACCTGTTTGTTTATAAGAATTACTCATGGTAATTCATTGGCAGCAGTCACATGACATGGGTGGCTTTAATGCTTAAAAAGATGACTTTCATTTGCTGTTCCTTTCTGACAACAGTGAAGACAACAGACCTGTCCAAGGCCAAACAAGCAAACTTATCACCAAACATAGAAATTCAGAAAAGGATGAGGCCATTTCCAGAGATCTTGCTTGTTTCCACAATTTGCTATGTTATTGTAAAGTTTACTGCTCAGAGAACTGTCAAGAACTGGGTGTGGTGGGAAGAAGAAACCTGATCAAAGAAGTCTTCAAAGGTTGGTGCAAACTGCAGAAAAAAAACACGATGTAAAACGTCCAAAGAGCATAAATTTGACCTGGAGCAATCTGGAGTGATGGCACTAAAGCACAAGCAATGCAATGCAGACCATTGAGTTGTTTATAAGCAATGGAATTAAGTTTATAACAAAAAGCACAGCCCACCTACATTTAAATGTGGTGGTTCCATAATTTTGTGAGGGTTTCCTTGCCTCTGGTACCGGAGTCTTAAAGGATTCATGAAACTAGAGGATCACCACGGCATTTTAGAGCAAAATGTGTTACCCAGTGTGAGAAAACTAGGAATAGGCTGATGATCTTGGGTCCTCCAGTAGGACAAGGAAAAGAAACAGAAACTGGCTGTTGGTTTATTTAAAAATGAATTAAAAAAAGCTACAAGCAAGCAGAAGCCCCCCTGCCACGTGTGGTGCATCAGAAGACTAAACCCACAACCCATTTTCAACACCACATGCTTTTTTCCCCCCTCTTGGAGCACTGAACCCACAATTTTATTACAAACCATACACTTCAACCAACTGAGCTATCCAGTTGCCCTAATAGTGGAGGATACTTCAAAGATGTTCAAGAGCTACCAGAAAAACTGCAATTAAACAGCAAGGGAAACTACCAGCAGAAATGTGCAGGAAGCTTATAGAGGCTACATCATTGCCAAGGGCTGTGCAACCAAATATTAGGGAAGGTGCCTTTAATACTGGCTAGGTCATATTTTCCATGTCTTTTGCTGGGGGAGGAACACACACACACAACTCAGATCTTTTTATTGTTGCATAAACTTTTGATATCTATTAAAATATTCTGATAAAAGTAAAATTCAATTTTCTCCAGAATATACTGTACACTGTATACCTAAAATAAAAGGATGCCAAAAATGTTGACCACAAGTGTGCGTAGCTACATGTAGCTTCTGTTAGGCAGCTATAATGCAACAGTATTGTAGGTAGGAACTGCGAATGCCTTTAATAACAGCACCTCCAGCGAGTTCTCTTCAGAACAATGCAGAGAGCAGCCAAAGATAAAACAAACCTCCAAACTCCTTGGCACTTGGTACTGTTGCGTGTAGCTCCCAGTTAGCATTTTGTTTGCTGAATCAGTGCTACCTCAAAGTGAGAGTAAAAAAACCACCCTTATGGAGAAATGTGTTATGACAAACAGAAATACTGAGAAAGCTTAAAAATATAATGCAAACAATGCAACTGCAGTCACTGGTACAGAAACGGATTTCAGAGTTTCATCTAGTAGGACAAACTGTTCACCCTCTTGGGACAGAATTGGAAAACAAACAAGGTAAAGTACTGTACTGTCAGACCCTGCTCAACAGCATCCCTTGGTGTAGTGGGGATTCGGATGTAAATTGTTGCATTTGCATTAGAAAAGTGGAGGATATGCTCAACCGTGCACTGAACTGTGTGTGTTAGTGGGGCTGGTACGATCGGCACTTGATAAAGCTTTGGCATGAATTTGCTTTTTGGTGGAGGTTGAAGAGGAAATGATCCATTTTTTTCCCTTCTGGCTGTAGCTTTTTGATGCTATTGTGATATAGAGACTATCTTGCATTCATACTGCTCACCAACCTTCAAAACCATTATTGTAACCATACATTTTTATAGGAATGAGTATGAAAAACGGAATTAAGACTAGTATTACTTCATGTTCATTTAAGAGAAAAACCAGCCAATACAAGAATGCTACCAAAAAGCTCCTGGTCTGGTAAACACGGATGTTTAGAAGGAAAAGCTGCTGTATTTCAAAGTCATGCTGGAACAGTGAACAGCAGAGTAGTTCACAGAGCTATGAAACAACCAGAGATTCAAGATGAAATAGCAAAGAAACAGATCTGAAAAGGTTCTGGGGAGTCCTTAAATATAGAAAATGTTTAATTTAAATAAATGTAAACATAGCCTTATTTCCTCTACTTCTTCTTCTTCTTTCGGCCGCTCCCGTTAGGGGTCGCCACAGCAGATCAAAAGCTTCCACTTCCTCCTGTCCTCTGCATCTCTCTCCGTCACCCCCACCACCTGCATGTCCTCCTTCACCACAT
>JADBHE010002220.1:0-14714 GCA_018136845.1 Heterotis niloticus
ACGGAGGAGTGCAAATTGCGCAAAGTCCGCAAACACACGGGGGGCAGGAGGGGGATTAAAAACATGGGCTTTAATGAGAGGAGGGCAAATGCAGAGGAACATAAACAGAGAGAGAATGAAAGGAGCCGTGGAGGCGCGGGGGGGGGGCGCTGGGGGTGCATGTGACAGCGGGAAATATGAAGGACTTTGACGGGGGTCTTAAACGGTCTGGCGCCAAAGCCCCAGCCTACTGGCTAAATATAGCGGGGGGTGATGCTGCGAGATGGAGAGATGAGGATGAGGATGACGATGAGGAGGACCAAGAAAGAATGAAGAGTAACTGTGAAGTGGGGGTGGGGTAATTTTGTGACCAATAGTCGTCGCGTTTCTTCACTTTCACGCGACGCGATGCTGCATCCCCTGACTTTGCCGCCCTTTCCACGGTGACCTTTTTCCCCACAATTACGTCACTTTGTCACACGTTGCCCCCCCATAAACAGTCACATTATTACAATTCAGACGACACCGCACAGAGACCAGACACTGATCCGCCGTTCACATCTCACCCACCCACCCACTAAGAGGCCTCGCCCGAGGCCCCGACCGAGAACCGTGCACTGAAAGCCCTCCAAACCGGCAGACTACAGAATTTCTAGAAAGAAGAGCATTTGCACCAACCTGACATTTTCATGCACAAAACGAAAAAAAGGTGCAAACAGAATGTACACTAAGCCCAGTAGTACTGTGGTAAATACTCCCAACACCATACTAAATACCAGAAACAGAGTAATAACACCCCAGCACTGTGGTAAAACCCCGACACTGGAGTAATACTATAACAGAAAACCTGGTCACCGTCTTGCTCCTTCAGACAGTGTGTGTGTGTGTGAGTGTGTGTGTGTGAGTGTGTGTGAGTGTGTGTGTGAGTGTGTGTGAGTGTGTGTGTGAGTGTGTGTGTGTGTGTGTGAGTGTGTGTGAGTGTGTGTGAGTGCGCGGGATCTACAGAACAAATAAATGGAGCACAATTACACGAGCTCTGTTGATATAATTAGCTCGCTGTGTACGGATGGAAAACCATTAAGATTTTTCTCTATGCGCTCTTAATCTTTTTTTCCACTGAAAATGTTCCTTTCTGACATGGAGCAAAACAACGTTGTGTGTGATTGTGTTTGCTTGTGTGTGTGTGTGTGTGTGTGTGTGAGGGAGAGAGAGAGAGAGAGAGAGAGAGCACGAAAGTCCCGCATCCACGCCGTTACAGGACAGCCACCGTTCCGCATCTTGACGCGCGCCACCCAAATACTGATCAATAATATTTCCCTTCGTAAGACGTCTGAAACAAAACAAAAAAAACAACAAAAAAAAAACAAAAAATCAAACAAAAGGCACCAAATGAAAAATTTAAAGAAGAGAAATAAAACCAACTGTTGCAAATGCGTGAGAGCAACCGCGTTTCCCCACCCTTACAGGCGCGAACGCTGCGTTTTATTAATCGTCGCTCATGTAAATCCGATGCAAATCCGCAGGTAGTTCCCCCGCATCTTCCACAATAAACTTCTCTGAAAGCAAACAACCCGATTTAATCATAAATCAAACAATATATATTAGGAGGAAGCATAATAAATATACGCGTGAATACGATGGACGCGGTTAATGTCAATATTATCGAACGTCTGCAAATAAATAACTTTTCCTAGATAATAACAGCGAAATGTGCCAGCTTTTCGCGTCTCAGTTAGGTGGCAACACTGGGAAGCTGAATATTTAAATAATCGTGGAAAAGTAATTATTATAACCAAAACATATTTTAACCACATTATTTTTTTTGGAAAGCAGACTCCACGCAGACACAAATTAAAGGTTTAATTTGGTTATTTTATATAATCTGTTCACTGGCGCCTGTTCTGTGCGGGCGGTTTATTCCACACCGATGGTTAAAGGGGCTGCTGATAAAGTGGACATTGGAATTATTAAAAGTCAATAAATAAAAAAACTATATGAGCTATGACAATGACGACAGTAATAGTATTATAAATAATAATTATCGTCATATATCCACAAATTGAATATTTTACCAAAGCAATAAGCAAACCGTAAAAGGCGAAACACACACTGCTCACACGAAAACGTCTTTGCTCACAAATCTACATCCAGGCGAACGTTATTTAAGTGTTTAAATTATTCGTTTTCTTTTTTGCAAATTTAAGCTGGTGAAATGATTTCTAAAGGCGGACAAATGTCGCCCTGTGCCCGTCTGGCTGCTCTGTTAGCCTGGCGGACCCCCGGAGGCCGTCGGAGCGCGGAAGGAGCGTCGGAGGATTTAACGCAAATTCTTCTTACAGCGCAAAAGTGCGGCGCAAAACGGGGAGTCAAGAGCGCACGGGAGCCTCAGCCCTGCCGTCACCGTTACCGTCACTAACGCACCGGCTCACACGCACACACACACTCCTTGCGTTTATCAGCTCCATCACACCCTCACGGAACAGGTACAGGCGGCAGGTGTGTGTGTGTGTGTGTGTGTGTGCGCGCAGCCTTTCGGAGCTCCGCTCTGATCTGCTGCATCACGCCAGCGTTTAGAGGACGTGAGGTTCACACCTGTTTACTCACGTGTGATGACATGAAATCTCCGCGTTAAACACGCAGTCCTCAGCCGAGCCACACACACCCTGTATGTGGAAATAATGACTGAAACATCACAAGAACCTGTCGAGTCCCACAAGAGAGAGTGTTGGTCTTACTGCAAATGTGAAACACCCTGCGTGTGCGTGCATGCGTGTGTGTGCGTGTGTGTGCGTGTGTGTGTGTGTGCATATCCCGCGGCTACATGCAGCGCCCACCCTGAGCTTCCCCAGTGCTCACATACATTGTGCTGCTTCCTCACACCCTGCCCGTCGCCACCTTCAACTCAGCATTACCGCACGCGTCCCCGCTTCTCCCCGCAAGGTGTCCGCACGCAAGGGGGCAAAGCCGGCAGCGCAGGGGTTAACGGGCCAGTTTGGATTCTGTCACATCACTGGTTTTTGTTTGGGCTTAACGTCTGTGTGACGGGCTGCGGTGTCGGGGACAGGTGTGTGTGGACGTGACGCGGTCTGGGATGGAAGGGGGGGTGTCCCCATCAGGAGACACCACCGTTCCTACCCGAATTCCCACCTTGGGACGCGGAGGAAAGTGGCCGGACCGGGGGGGAGGCGAGGGGTCGGAGCGCCTGTTGGGGAATTTGGGGGCAAATATGAAGTGACAGCAGACGGCTCTTATTGTGGGACGTCAGCCGACTGGCGCCGGGCGGCTCTTTGACCGAATGAGTCCGAGTTAATGAAGGTGCACGGCGCGGTGTGGAGGTCCGGAGCCCACGGAAGGTGCAGGCTGGAGGGCAGAAGGTGGAGGCTGGAGGGCAGAAGGTGGACGGAGGGGGGAGGGCAGAGCTGCAACGACGCATGACGCTCAACGGCCGGCCAACTGGACACAAGGCGACGAGCAAAGCGGCACAAACTGGTCTTGCTCGGACGCGGAATTACCACAGTAAAAAAAAAATACCATGGTATATAAACAAGTACACAGTCGTAAAAGTCGACTCCCCAACACTGCAAGTCACCTTGAAGAAAAGTATCAGACAACGCAGGTAAAAAGCCTGGTCGGAAGGTTAACAAGATGAACCCTGCAACCCTTTGCTCAGGTCCACATCGCGCTTTCAACATTCATCCCAAAAGCACCGATCAACGCAGACAAACGTGTTCATACCTTTGCTGCACCTCCGCTCAGACCCTGAATTTGTACTCCGAAAACGTTTGACAGCCACCAAACGCGAACCGTAAATTGGGAACAAAAGCTTGACCATTACCTTCCAGTCATTTAGGAACGGCGTTTGAACGGTTGAGCCCAGACGGTTCACGCAGGCGAAGCTGCTCGATCTTCTCGCTCTGGAGGTGGATTAGTGAACGGCCGCGGCGGGAATGAGACACTCACCCGGCTCCGGCACCGCGCTCAACGGCTGCTCATCTCCGCCACCCGGCGCTGCGCTGCGCTGCGCTGCGCTGGGCTGCGCTCCTCCGACCCACCGCGCCTTTCCGTGCGTCCGCATCCGCGTCCGCTCTGCGAGCCGCTCCCCTTCGCGTCTCAACAGGCAAATTTCGGATAAAAGAGTCCGGAACCATCGCTGGAGATGTGTGGCAACATGAGCCCCAGACCCCCACCAGTGGACAGGCAGTCGCCCACGATAAATTAATAAATAAAATACATACATACATAAATAAATAAATCACAATATGGTAGAGTAAAAATTGTTTGTTTAAATAAATGATTTAATAATGACAGGGCATTTGAACGCGACTTTTAACAGCTAAATTCCTCAAAGTGACCGAGACAACTATTTTTGTTTTCATTCATTTCGGTTTCATTGCCTGTTGTGCCATAAATACTCATGGAATAAAGAAACTCCCCGGTGAGGAAAAAAAACAAAACAAAACAAAAAAAAACAAAAACAAAAAAAAAAACAAAACAAAACCAAAAAAAACCCCGAATTCGGTGTTTTAAATGGGAGTGTGAAGCTGGTGTGGTCGTGCTGCACATGTGCCGCCCCGGACGCGGTCCAAAGCCCCTCGAGTGAGTGATGAAGCGCAGGCCGGGCGCGGTGCTCTCTCCCCCGGCCGCGGACGGAGGGCTGACCCGCTCTTTGGCTCCGAGCTGGGGGTGGGATTTCCCGAGCTTTTCTGTCATTGGTTAATATTTTATTCTGTTGACATGTTTTCTTACTGCTAATGCTTCCGACACCTTCCAGCCGGCCCCCCCCTCCCCGCTGCTGGCCGGAGCTGTCAGAACCACGCCTATGCGGAGCTACAATTGGTCCGGAAAGCGTAAAATCAGCAATCAAGGGGGCCTGGTTCGTTAGTGTGGGGATCCGAGCAGGAAGGACATGTGAGATAGTCGCGGCTCCACGGCCATCGAGGCAGGACCCTCCGCTCCAGGCGTCTCGGCAGCAGCGCGTCCGTGTGGAATGAGAGCCGTGCGCGGCGCCTCCCCGATAAAAGCGTGATTTTATTCTCGCCGACGCGTCTTGCGGAGGACAGAGCGGGACAGCCGAGCAGCGACTCCGAACGCGTCGAGCGGATCCCAACCCCGCTCCGATCCCTTCCTCTCGGACCCGGGCTGCGGGGCTGTGCGACGCAGCGGCTGCTCTCCGGAGGTCTCTCGCCCGACTCTGGGACGCTTTTCGCCCGTCTCAGGGCTGCTGCTGCTGCTGCTGCTGCCGCCGCCGCCGCTGCTCCTGCTCCTTCCGCCCTCCGAGCGATCTGGAGACGCCGCGCTTTCTGCTTTCCGTGGAGCAACATAAGAGCTTATGATCATTTCACCCCGATTTTTGGATGCACCGATGAGAGATCCAGTTTTCCCAGGGACAGGCATGGCTTATCACCCCTTCCACGCTCACCGGCCGGCCGACTTCCCCATGTCAGCCTTCCTGGCGGCCGCCCAGCCCTCCTTCTTCCCGGCGCTGACGCTCCCTCCCGGGGCTCTGACCAAGCCCATCCCGGACCACGCCATGGCCGGGGCCGCGGAAGCGGGACTCCACCCGGCCCTGAGTCACCACCATCAGGCGGCTCATCTGCGCACCCTCAAGAGCCTGGAGCCCGAGGAGGAGGTGGAGGACGACCCCAAAGTCACTCTGGAAGCTAAGGATTTGTGGGACCAGTTTCACAAACTCGGAACCGAAATGGTCATCACCAAATCTGGAAGGTAAGGAAACTATTATTCCACATTATTATTAATATTAGTACTGATTCAATAATAATATTGTATTCTTTTTTTACTTTCATTTTCATCTACTACTGCAATAACGCACAGTTGCGCACATGGGTGTGTATTTCAGTTAGCCTATTTATACAGTATGTTTAATAAAAAGATTAAAGTGACTGGAAAAACCTGTGTATCTGGATTTACACTACAAACGTAGAATTATAAATATTTAGAAATTTAAATGACTTCCGACACACGCAGCTACTGCATTATTATGAAGCGCTGTCATATCAGAAAATATGCTTTTTAATAATTAATGCAGTGTATTTTTTCCCAGCTATGCAGACAGATTGTGTAACAGATATTTTTTTATCTAAATTGGCTCCGACATCATTATTATCTTTAAATTCTGACAAGGGGAAATATAATCGATTTTCTACTGTCGGGAATATCGTCTTGGTTAGATATTTTTTGGTGAAAAAGTTGCTAGTCCGTTGTGCCATTGCTCAGGATGTCTGCACATAATAAAAAAAAATATTTTGGTCGCTTTTTCTTTTTTCTTTTTTTTTGGTGGGGGGATTTGGGAGACAACCGAGATTTAGGAATGGAAAAAGGAGTTTAAAAAAAAAACGCTGAAGGAATTCGGTGTAGAAAAGTAAGGCGGTGCGTGGATCAAAGTGCGAGTTCTGTCCTGACAGCTGAGCTCCTGGTTTCTGTAAACAGGCTGTCACTTTAAAAAGAAGATTGTGATTTAAACCACGGGCCAAATGTCATAAATATTCTTCAAAGATCGCTCACTGTCTCCACGTGAGCGTCGTGCGAAATCTTAATTCGCAAATGGAAAAATTGTGCGCGTCCGCGCAGCTGCAGCGCAACCGCGAGGCGTTCCTACTTTTCGACATATTCCGCACTGTAAATGTGCCCAGAATGACAAACGCGCGCCCATCTCTTCGAGTTAAAACGGAGACGTTTGCGCGCATGAGCGTGAGCCGTGGAACACGAAGCCGATTCTGCGTTTTATTTTAAATTGAAATTTGCTGCGCTAAGATGGGCTGAGGTTTTGTTGAGTTGCAGTTGCATCGCAGGGAAAAAATGTGCTTTAAAATATGACAGTGGAACACGGAGCGTTATTTTGGGAGGGCCTGGGTTCATTTTCATTTTAAAACGCGGTAGTTTAGTGGTTGGAACCGTCGCCTTGCAGCCTGAGGGTCCCGCCGGTGCTGCAGCTCCCGTGTTCAAGGTCTTTACTCTCGGCTCGTACGGTAAAAAACGGGTAAATCGGTGTAAGACAATAATCCCCACGCGGGTCTGCGTGTGTGTGTGTGTGTTGCAGGAGGATGTTTCCGCCGTTCAAGGTGCGAATAAACGGCCTGGACAAGAAGGCCAAGTACATCCTGCTGATGGACATCGTGGCCGCCGACGACTGCAGGTACAAATTCCACAACTCGCGTTGGATGGTGGCGGGGAAGGCCGACCCCGAGATGCCCAAGAGGATGTACATCCACCCGGACAGCCCGGCCACGGGCGAGCAGTGGATGGCCAAACCCGTGGCCTTCCACAAGCTCAAACTGACCAACAACATCTCGGACAAGCACGGATTTGTAAGTATTGTAGTGCGTGTGTGCGTTTGCCTAAATATTTGTGTGCTTCTACAAGTGTGTAGCGATCACTCCTCCTATGCTGGAGGCCGAATGATCAATATTTTCCACAGCACACGCGATGGTCTGCATCAGTGTGATAAAACGACGCATGGAATTTCTGCTTAAAATCGGTATTTAATCGCGTTAAGATCTCTAAAAAAAAATCACACAATAAAAAAAATGTGTGCATGTTACACATGGGTGTTTTATATTCTGTAATAATGTTCCGTTTAATAATAAAATGTGAATTTTGGACGGAATATTTTAAAGGTCAAGTGCGGTTTCCTATGGGACTCTCTCTGAAAAATGTAGACAAGTTTAAAAATGAGAAAATGGACAGGTAGTTGAACATAATATTGGCAGGGCGCAGCGTGTGAACTGATGTTATATATAATAAATTAGGCTGGAGGTCTGCGCGGTGATGCCCACCAGAGGCCGGCCTGTATGTATTTATGTCGGGAATTTGGCTGATTTATTCCTTTTTAGTCTAACAATGCGACTCAATGGGGTTCTTGTGAGCCGGAGAAACGTGTTTATTGTTAAAGGGCGCGTTTGAAATGGGCCCGCTTCTGTCCTGCGTCCCGCGCCGTGGTTCTGGTTCTGGTTCGGGGGGACGGGAAGGGACAGCTAAAAAGTGTGCCATTAAAACCAAAACACTTTGAAATGAGTCGCTCCAAACAAACTGACTGTAAACAAATGGTTCATTTTCATGTCAGGTACAACCATTTGCACTTTGCTATACACACATACACACACACGCACACACACATAGACACACAAATGATCTTTTTTCAATAACTGCTTATGACCATTTGTCATATTAAATGCACCATAAATAAAACGGTATAATGTGAGGTTTGGATTTGTTTATTAATACGAGAGAGACATATGTCCTAATGTGGGCTCAAGCAGCTCCGGCGCTGCTGGTTTAAATGCACATATTTATGTTGGTAAATATCATAACTCTTATGATTATATATTTTGGTGGATCCTAAATAAGAATCTATCTACTATTAATTTACAAATCCCTTGTAAGTTAATTTTGCTGACTTCCGACAAACGACCCTACCAGGAAAAAAAACCAACAAAAGACCTTTAGAATTAATAATATGTTATTTTTTAAGTTTTAAAAAATATAGTCATTTCAAATAAATATTTAAACAGCTTAAATGAATATTTTTGCTGATATGTGAGGGACAAGCAGTAGGAACCACATCAGCAGTAAAAATGACAATAAAAAATGAGAGCTGCTTAACTTAACATGTTTTTGCGGTAGTAATAATAATAGTTGTTGCTATTATTATTATTATTATTTGCAGACCATTCTGAATTCTATGCACAAGTACCAGCCGAGGTTCCACATCGTGAGGGCCAACGACATCCTGAAGCTTCCCTACAGCACCTTCAGGACATACGTGTTCCCGGAGACCGACTTCATTGCAGTCACTGCCTACCAGAACGACAAGGTACACACTCCTCGCACACAGACACATGTTTTTACTTTTTGCCATTTAAATGTGCACCTTTTACAGGGGTTACAGCAAGCTGACCTCTCGGTAACCCCCTTTGTGAAAAAGTCTGTAATTATTTTGTACAGCAAACCAGTTGTATTTTCACTTCAAGAAAACAGTCATATCGTTGCTTCAGTATACAAACTACTTTATATTACACGGTGATACAAAAGGAAGCTGATGCTTTCGTAAATTTATTGCACAGAATCAAAGTTACTGAGGGAGAAATGCGTACAACTTTAAAGCGCCCAATTTTTGGAAGAAAAATAAAGATAACAGTATAAATTGGTTTAGACAAAACGTTCATATTATGCTTAGTTAATGAGTGATGCGTTTTTGGAAATGTTCAGTTCTTTCTGAATAAGCCTGAAATGTGTGTTTTTTTGTGTGTTGCCTTGGGCTGGATTATGAATGGCGCCATGTGTGTATTCAGAATGGAAGTGAATGGTGGCGGATTAACAGGCAAAATGCAAAACGATTTGTACAATTTTCTGAATTGACACGACTTTCCACGTTCGCGTGGGAAAGTGAAATATTTCTCCCCTTCAGCGAGAATAAATTTAAATGCTCATACAAAAATAATAACGCAAGGGGTCGCGTGCATGTGCGTGTCGAAGGCTGTTGTCGCAAACAGTGTGTTTCTGTGTTATGGGCTGCAAGTGACAATGCCAGCGCGCCCTTAAATGCTTTCTTATAAATTAAAATGACAAATGAACGGAAGGAAACGTGTCGGACGCTTTTGTGGAATCACAGCACTTTCTGTCTTAAAACGTCCTGTAGATTCGGCCACTGTACAAAGTGCGTGATGGTGGTGTTTGCGTTTAGCTACCGAACCTGTGGATTATTATGATTATTACTATATGACTGGTACAGTTGCGTGTGTTTCCCCGCAACCCCCCTCCTCCTCCTCCTCCCCCTTCTGGTGCAAACTGGCTTCTGTGTCCGTGGGCCGGTTGGTGTCGTAAACTTTATGGCCAAGAGTCACAATCGATTAGGAGGCACGCGTGTGCGTGTGTGCGGGTCGGCGATGTGCGGGCGCGTTTGAAACGAGGGGTGAGCTCGCGCGTAACCCCGCAATCGCGCACTGTGCCATTTTTTTTTTTTTTTTGGGTTTTTTTTTTTTTTTTTTTGCTGTGTTTCGTTTTCTTTTCCTGCGTTCTTTCTCGCACACGCGTGTCGGATGCAGTGTTTCCTGCGCTCACGTGGCGCGGCCCAAAAATTAATAATTGATATTCGGTGGACGAGCGCCGCTGCCGCGCACACGGGCGCCCCTCTTTGTTCGCTTCGTCTTCCTTTCCGGGAAGATCGGAGGCGCAAAAACCAGCTCGGCTGCGTCTCGGCCTCGCTCGGTCCTCTGGGGGGCCATGAAAACAACTTCATAACTTCCCATCATTAAAAATCCATTAATAATGCAGGCGCTCGCGTGCCACCGTTTGCAAGGAAGCGCTGGGTGTGTTAAACCGGGAGGGGGGGTACACCGTGCGGGGACAAAAAAAAAAAAGGAAAGAAAACGCAAACGGTCGCGGTCATGTGACCCGGCCCCCCTCCCCCGACTCTGGATGCGGGAGCCACGGTGGCAAAGCGCTGTAACCTGGAATCACAACATTTCCCGGGCAGTTATTGCCATCATCTGTATTTTTTTGCATTTTTTTTTATACCCGAAGGTGAAGCTGCGGGGGGTGAACAGTAAACACCGCTCAGTAAACGCGGGTGTTTTTTTTTTTTTTTCTTCCTGTCAATCTTCAGATCACGCAGCTGAAAATTGACAACAATCCGTTCGCCAAAGGTTTCCGAGACACCGGCAACGGGAGACGGGAGAAGAGGTACTGTCCTGCCCTCAGTGTCCTTACTGCCCTGTCCTCGCCACATTCACTGTTCTTGCTATCCGCACTGTCAGACTTTATTGCCCGGGATTAAATTTACTGTTAAAAAATTATCTGGACCCATCCATCCCCTCTACCTTTTTTATTTGTTTTAAGTGCTCGCCGCTGTTTGCTTGACAAACAGGTCATGAAAAATGCATGTTTTTTCTCCGCAGGAAGCAGCTGACCCTCCCCTCCCTGCGCCTGTATGAGGACCAATGCAAGGTGGACCGCGATGGGGGGGACTCGGACGCCTCCTCCAGCGAACCTGCCACAGGGAGAGAAACGGCGCACTCGCCCCTCGGACCCGCGTCCAGCCCCCTGCGGTTCGGCCGACCCAGCCGAGGTGTGTATGATAACACTCATCCTCACTCTGTTGAGTATAAATATTGTTTGTATATTAAAAAAAATATTATTTACTATTACTCATTTATAGTAATAATTAACAATTCAAGTTACTGTATTGATGTAAGAAAAATGCCGCATTAAATTTGCCTTTAACTTTAAAGTGGGCCACGTACGTGGGTGTAAAAAAATTGGAATTTGACACCCTTTTTCGTGCAGTAAATTGTTGTAATTTGCCAGGCCCACCTTCCGCCTTAGTCTCCCAGCCCCAAATATTACAGGTGCGACAATTTTAATCCGCGTGGAAAAACCAAACTGGAGGTTGAAAAAGACCGCTGGTGGGAGTAATCCGTTTTGGAAAAGAGTTTCAATCCAAATACAGTAGTAAAAACTTTGTGGGTGGGTGGGGGTCACTTATTATACGCAGCTACCTGCATACGCGTGTTAACAGCTGTGGCGCGCACACACACATATAAACAACACCTGAGAGGTCACCAGCCCGGTACTGCATCTGTCTGTACCTGAACTCATATTTTTTCATACAACTATTTCTTTACAGCAGGTTTCCCTTTTTTAAAATCAAATTTTCCTACCCACGTTAGTCTATACTTTTATTATTATAAGCTTTAATGCGTTTTTCCTACGTCCGTGCCCTATATTTATGTTTTTTTCCCACCATAATGTAGCTTTATGCGTTTTTAAAAATGCAATACCTTCACATATAAAACCAGCACTTGCTGCTAAGCCTCTGCTGCTGCCGCTTTTCCCAATTCCCCCATTTGCATACAGGTGACATATTCGTGTAAAGTGCAAATTGTTCAAAGGGCCGAGCGCCCGGCGGAGCTGACCCGAGGAAGGAAGCGGTTGGACGAGGCGCATTAACACTAAATCACGGCGGCGCACTTGAAATAATCGCCCGAGTGGCGCTCACGCGTGGGTGTGATCCCGCATGCTTTCACCGCGCTCAAATGCCGGGCGGTTCCTGCTCGTTTGCAGTGTTTATGTTCCTTGCACTTTAAAGTCAGACCCTGACCTGCGCCTTAGCGCATTAGTATGTAATTATATTTATTTAGCAGACGTCTACAGTGATTCACTTTTTTTTATACAGCTGGGTGGTTTTTACTGTTATCAGTTCAGGGTAAGTGGCTCGGCTGAAGGTATTACAGCAGTCGTGGGATTAGAACCCAAGCCCTACCTGCTGCTAGGTGACATCTCTTGCCGCTCCATTTAATGTGGCGTTTTTTTTTTTTTTTTGGCTTGTTTTCCCAGATGAGAAGACGCTGACGGACAGCGAGCAGGAGCTTGACCACCAGGAGGAGCGATGCGCTGGAGGTAGTAGCCCAGGCCAGGACCCCCACTCGCCGACCCCCTTCAGCCCCAGGGGGGAGGACAGAGTGAAGGAGAGGCCCAGTCCGGAGAAGAAGGATGACTATGCCGAGTCGAGGAAACAGAACGACTCTGTGTTCAGCATCAGAAACCTGGAGAAGGACAAGACTGAGAACAGACACAGGAAGGAGGCCGAGTCCTCCAAGAAGGACGCAGACTGTGGCCCCCTGGGCGCGGGCAAAGACGGCTTCTCCCCCCTCATGGTGCAAACGGAGAGCCCGTCGCACTTCAGCGCGGGACACCTGCAGAGCCTGGCCCTGTCGGGGCTACACAGTCAGCAGTTCTTCAACCCTCTCAACACCGGACAGCCGCTCTTCATCCACCCCGGACAGTTCGCCATACCCCCAGGGGCCTTCTCCGCCGTGGGCATGAGCCACCTGCTGGCCTCCGTGTCTGGAGCCGGGGGGCTGGAGAACGGCAGCCTGGCGGGCCAAGGCTCGGCCAGCACCCCGACCCCGTTCCCCTTCCACCTGTCCCAGCACATGCTGGCCTCTCAGGTACCGAATGCCGCTTACTACCTCCTCACTACAGAACGTTAAATACGTTCACAAGAATCGTAGAACAAGCGATTTTCAAAAGATTTTAACTGCTTCTGCAGCTTATTCCGACCCTCGGTGGGTCTTCTATTTATAAGCGATCCGAAACGGTTATCCGCCCGCAGCCATGGCGGCCAAATGAATAAACAGGGGCCGCCGTGCGATCCGTTAACTGCTTTTGACATAAACACACTTAATTGGCCAGTTTAAAACAACAAGAAAATTACACTTTGAGCTCAGGAGCCGTGAGCTTCAGCAGCGCCTTAAACCTGAGTCTGAAGCAACTTCCTGACTTGACACTTGGGGATGTTTCGCGCAGGCAGGAGAGCCTCGTTTCTGTGCGCACTTTAATGGCAAAAGGACGCAAAGACGAATTTCACGAATGAGTTTCGGCTTATAATTTATATCATTTCTAAAAGATCTCAAAAGTGTGCACAGTTTCATGCACTGGAATGGTTCTTAGATAATAGCTAAATTGTAAATTATGGGAGGTGGAAGTTTGGTGCAGCAAGAAGGCTTTTCGTGTCACGTTGCGGCCAAACGTATACCTTTGTGCACCAAATATTTCCGCCAAGCAAACTGTGGCAGGAGCTTTTTTTTTTTTTTTTTAAAATACAACGAATACAGTTTTGAAACGCGTTATAAGCACACGCACGCACACGTTTGTCCAGAGATCCGACACTCCTGTAAAGATAAAATGAACTGCAACGAAATTGGGTAAATATTCCTCACGCGTAAATATTTAACCAGCATTTACTGGAAGTGCTGTCTTTTTACACCTTATCGAGTAAAGTATTGATCACCTGAGCCCAATAAGCACGTCTTGTCTGCAGGTTGTCCTTGGGGGGGGGGGGGGTCGTGACATCCAGGTTGTAACAAGGTTTGGTCCCTCTCTAATTGCGTCATAAACCGTCTCGTTGCAGGGGATCCCGATGCCCACCTTCGGGGGTCTCTTCCCCTATCCCTACACCTACATGGCCGCGGCCGCCGCAGCCGCCTCTGCGCTGCCCACCAGCACCGCGGCCACCTCGCTCTCCAGGAACCCGTTCCTGAGCAGCTCCAGGCCCAGGCTGCGCTTCAACCCCTACCAGATCCCCGTGTCCATTCCACAAAGCACAAACCTGCTCACCACCGGATTGCCCAGCAGCCTGAACCCGGGCTCCGAGTCCTCCAAGTCGGGCAGCAGGGAGACGAGCCCCGGGCCTGAGCACCACAACCACAAGGCGGGGTCCAGCCAGAGGAGCGGGTCTCCCAAAGGCTCTCTGAAGGAGTCCATCAATGAATTGCAGAACATCCAGAGGCTCGTGAGCGGCCTGGAGAGCCAGAGGGAGAGCTCACCCTGCCGAGACTCCCCGAAGTGACACTCTCGCCCAGGGTGCCGTCCGCAGCCTCTCCGCCACGTGGCTTGCAACACACGCAGGTGGTTGTGGGTTCAATCTGTACAGCACAGCGCAGAGTAAGACTTGGGCCCGGAGGAGTGGAGCGCATGGAGTCCCCGACAGGAACTGCTTCTAGAGAAAAAGGTAAAAGCAAACAAACAACGGCAATATTCTCGGAACGGACAACCAAAAAGGACACACGGGGCTCGTGGCAAATCCTCGACCGTTTTTAAGCGGCTAAAACTTGAAACAGACCGGAGATGTTTGTCTATTTGAAGGAAAACATTTTTAAAACGGAAGAAGAGACTTGATAAACGCTGCATTTGCGCAACAGAGACACTGTCCGGGGGTG